>JAJQKJ010002174.1:0-17500 GCA_029574335.1 Rana kukunoris
TGGCATGTAATTTTTTTAGGGGGGGGGGGGTGGGGGCTTCAGGAGGAGTGGGACTTCCTGTCCCACTTCCTGCTTCCGCCGAGGGGCTGGTTAGGCGATTAAGCCTTAATCGCCTACACCAGCCCCTCCCTGTAGGCGACACATGACGGGTCCCATGCGATCGCCTCTCCAATCAGCGGCGAGCCGCGCGCGCATGCACAGTGGGTGCCCGGCCGTGAAGCCGAAGGCTGTCACGGCTGAGTGCCCACAGTCGGGATGAAGACGCCGGCCGGGGAGGGGGGGAGAGGAGCGGAGCCCCGGTCGGCGCGTCGCTGGAACGCTGGAGCAGGTAAGTGTTTGTTTATTAAAAGCCAGCAGCTACACTTTTTGTAGCTGCTGACTTTTAATAAACACAATTTTTGGCTGGAACACCCCTTTAAGGTTTCATGGATGTCTCTATTGGCAACTCTGAAGTTTCAGCTTCTTCCATAAACTTTCTATAGGATTAAGGTCTGGGGACTGGCTAGGCAACTCCATGTCCTTAATGTGCTTTTTCTTGAGCCTCCCCTTTGCCTTGGCCGTGTGTTTTGGGTCATTGTCATGCTGGAAGACCCATCCATGACCCATCTTCAGTGTTCTGGCTGAGGGAAGAAGGTTCTAATTAAAAATGTTACAATACCTGGCCCCGTCTATTGGCTGCTCAATGTGGCAAAGTTGGTCTGTACCTTTAGCAGAGAAACGGCCCCAAAGCATCATGTTTCCACCTCCGGTGACTGTAGGGATGATGTTCTTGGGGGCATAGCTAAATTGTGGTTTTGTCTGAACACAGAAATTTCTCTCAATCCTTCTCTGAATTATTTAGATCACAGGTGTCAAACACAAGGCCCGCGGGCTGAATCCGGCCCTCCAGGCCATTTCATGTGGCCCTCGCACCTCTCCTGCAGCTTCAGCCCTCCTCTGGTCCTCCTCCAGACCCTTACTTTCAAGTAATGCATCCAGCTTCTTTCCAGCAGCAGCATATGGAAAGGGGAGGTGCACTGTGATGTAAGGGAGAGCGGGGGACTCAACTTCTGATAGTGGGGGGGCTCTTGACATCTAATGTAAGGGGAGGGGATGAGCTGGACATCTAATCTTACAGATACAACCTTTTGAGGGCCATTATAATACTAATGCGGCCCGCGATGAAATTGAGTTTGACGCCCCTGATTTAGATGTTCATTGGCATGACTGTACATGTGCCTTCCTGAGGAGGGGGGACTCGCTGTGTTTGGAGGAAGAGAAATTCTGACTATGACCCCAAGAACACACGGAGGTGGAAACATGATGCTTTGGGGCCGTTTCTGCTAAAAGTTCAGACCGACTTTGCCACATTGAGGGGCCAATGGACGGGGCCATGTATTGTAAAATCTTGGATGAGAACCTTCTTCCCTCAGCAAGAACACTGAAGATGACCCAAGACATGCCACCAAGTCAACAAAGGAGTGGCTCAAAAAGAAGCACATTAAGGTCATGGAGTGGCCCGGTCAGTCTCCAGACCTTAATCCCATTGAAAATGTATGGAGGGAGCTGAAGTTTTGAGTTGCCAAGTGACAGCCAAGAAACCATAAGGATTTAGAGACGACCTGTAAAGAAGAGTGGAGCAAAATCCCTCCTGAGATGTGTGGAGACCTGATCACCAACTACAAGAAACGTCTGACCTCTGTGCTTCCCAACAAGGGTTTCTCCACCAACTACTAAGGGGATCTAATACTTATTTTACTCACTGAACAGAAACTCAATTTATAACATTTGTATCATGTGTGTGTTTTCTGGATTTTTGGTTGAGATTCTGTCTCGATTATAGAAAATACACTGATGATAAAAATTATAGACCCTTCATTTCTTTGTACGTGGGCAAACTTACAAAATCTGCAGGGGATCAAATCATTATCTTCCCTACTGTATGTAGCCGTGGAAGTTTAGATATCTGTATGGAGCATTCTTCTCACTGATCCCCAATGTAAGGAACATTCTTCTCACTGATCACCAATGTAAGGAACATTCTTCTCACTGATCACCAATGTAAGGAACATTCTTCTCACTGATCACCAATGTAAGGGACATTCTTCCCACTGATCACCAATGTAAGGGACATTCTTCCCACTGATCACCAATGTAAGGGACATTCTTCCCACTGATCACCAATGTAAGGAGCATTCTTCTCACTGATCACCAATGTAAGGAACATTCTTCTCACTGATCACCAATGTAAGGAACATTCTTCTCACTGATCACCAATGTAAGGAACATTCTTCTCACTGATCACCAATGTAAGGGACATTCTTCTCACTGATCAC
This sequence comes from Rana kukunoris, assembly GCA_029574335.1. Lineage (NCBI taxonomy): Eukaryota > Metazoa > Chordata > Amphibia > Anura > Ranidae > Rana > Rana kukunoris. The sequence goes on from JAJQKJ010002174.1 coordinate 2,316, forward strand.
CAATGTAAGGAACATTCTTCCCACTGATCACCAATGTAAGGGACATTCTTCCCACTGATCACCAATGTAAGGAACATTCTTCCCACTGATCACCAATGTAAGGGACATTCTTCTCACTGATCACCAATGTAAGGGACATTCTTCCCACTGATCACCAATGTAAGGAACATTCTTCCCACTGATCACCAATGTAAGGGACATTCTTCCCACTGATCACCAATGTAAGGGACATTCTTCTCACTGATCACCAATGTAAGGAACATTCTTCTCACTGATCACCAATGTAAGGGACATTCTTCCCACTGATCACCAATGTAAGGGACATTCTTCTCACTGATCACCAATGTAAGGAACATTCTTCTCACTGATCACCAATGTAAGGAACATTCTTCCCACTGACCACCTGATCAGCTCATTGTGCTCTTTCTCCCTCTCCCAGTCTGAGATCTGCTGTACATGGAGTGCAAGAAGATGACACCAAGTCTAATTCTTTGCTTCAAGTATAAAATGGAATGATGTCACAAAATGAACACAACTAAGTATTCATTGTATCTTTTGATCCCTTCCTGGAGTTCAGCTTTAACTTTCGGACTCCTTGGAAAATGTTGACGATCTCCTCATTTCCCAATATGGATTTCTTTGTGGTAGAAGAATCGGGAAATGAGCTCAGAGCCACTTCCTCACCCGTCTTCATTCCTTCCAGGGAAATGAGTGCTGGGAGATGTTCTCACGTCCAGTAAACAAGGTGTAGGGGGCGAAGCTTTGGCTGCAAGATTTTCTCAGCAAGATTTGAGGACTAATATAATAATTTCCTACCTTCCATTATCGGTGTTCACCCTTTATAGATAGAGGGGGAGGAATCCACATTTCCTAAATCTCCTTTCCTGCCCCCTTATACTCACTTTATACTGCTTAATGCTCCTTTGCTGCTCCCTTATAGCGCTTTCACACTGCCCAAAAATCCTTTCCTACTATCTAATACTTCTTTCCTGACACCTAATACCCACTTCCTACTGCCTAATACTCATTTGCTGCTGTCTAATTTCACTTTCATTGTCTAGTATTTATTTCCTACTACCGAATACTCCTTTCCTCCTGTGTAATACTCCTTTGCTGCTGCCTTACAGCGCTTCCACTCAATACTCCTTTCCTAACAACTAATACTTATTTCACAGTGTCTAATGCTCTCCTCTGCTGCTCTCCAGTGCTCTCCAGTGCTCTCCTCTGCTGCTTTCCAGTGCTCTCCTCTGCTGCTTTCCAGTGCTCTCCTCTGCTGCTTTCCAGTGCTCTCCTCTGCTGCTCTCCAGTGCTCTCCTCTGCTGCTCTCCTCTGCTGCTCTCCTCTGCTGCTCTCCTCTGCTGCTCTCCTCTGCTGCTCTCCTCTGCTGCTCTCCTCTGCTGCTCTCCTCTGCTGCTCTCCAGTGCTCTCCTCTGCTGCTCTCCTCTGCTGCTCTCCTCTGCTGCTCTCCTCTGCTGCTCTCCTCTGCTGCTCTCCTCTGTTGCTCTCCAGTGCTCTCCTCTGTTGCTCTCCAGTGCTCTCCTCTGTTGCTCTCCAGTGCTCTCCTCTGTTGCTCTCCTGTGCTGCTCTCCAGTGCTCTCCTCTGTTGCTCTCCAGTGCTCTCCTCTGTTGCTCTCCAGTGCTCTCCTCTGTTGCTCTCCAGTGCTCTCCTCTGTTGCTCTCCAGTGCTCTCCTCTGTTGCTCTCCAGTGCTCTCCTCTAGTGCTCTCCTCTAGTGCTCTCCTCTGCTGCTCTCCAGTGCTCTCCTCTGCTGCTCTCCAGTGCTCTCCTCTGCTGCTCTCCAGTGCTCTCCTCTGCTGCTCTCCAGTGCTCTCCTCTGCTGCTCTCCAGTGCTCTCCTCTGCTGCTCTCCAGTGCTCTCCTCTGCTGCTCTCCTGTGCTCTCCTCTGCTGCTCTCCTCTGCTGCTCTCCAGTGCTCTCCTCTGCTGCTCTCCAGTGCTCTCCTCTGCTGCTCTCCCCTGCTGCTCTCCAGTGCTCTCCCCTGCTGCTCTCCAGTGCTCTCCCCTGCTGCTCTCCAGTGCTCTCCCCTGCTGCTCTCCAGTGCTCTCCCCTGCTGCTCTCCAGTGCTCTCCTCTGCTGCTCTCCAGTGCTCTCCTCTGCTGCTCTCCAGTGCTCTCCTCTGCTGCTCTCCAGTGCTCTCCTCTGCTGCTCTCCAGTGCTCTCCTCTGCTGCTCTCCAGTGCTCTCCTCTGCTGCTCTCCAGTGCTCTCCTCTGCTGCTCTCCAGTGCTCTCCTCTGCTGCTCTCCAGTGCTCTCCAGTGCTCTCCTCTGCTGCTCTCCTCTGCTGCTCTCCAGTGCGCCTCTCCTATTCTCCTCACCAACTCCCTAATGCTCCTTTCTGATCACCTAATGGTCCATTCCTGCTGCTTAATACTTCTTTCCTCATGCCTAATTTCCTGTTACTCAATATTCCTTCACAGTGTCTAATACTATGTTATTCCTGCTACCCAATATAATGTCATGCTGCCTGATACTCCTTTCCATTTTCTGAGCTTGTTTCAAATTTATCTTGGTAGAAAAGTTAATCAGAATTTCAGGGAGAGAAGTGAAAAGAAAAGAACGTTCTTTGTCTAGTTTGGGTCCTTTATTTAAAGCTAAAGTTACATTTTTTCCTTTCCTCCCTCCTCCTCAACATGCTTATGACTTTTTTTTAATTTTTTTTAAACTAAATTCTTTCCGTTTTTAATTCCATTTCTTATTTTAGTCTCGGTCCTAATACAAGCAGGGAGATGTTAGAATGGGGATACATATATATATATATATATATATATATATATATATATATAATTTTATAACAAAGTAATTTATATTATATATTAAAAAGGACTATAATAAAGCATAAAAAATATATACCGTATTTATTGGCGTATAACACGCACCCCAATTCAAGAGGGAAGTTTCAGGAAAAAAACTTTTATTTTATGGTCAGTGTCCATCTCCAGCCTCAATGCAGCCTAATCTGTGCCCATCTCCAGCCTCAATGCAGCCTAATCTGTGCCCATCTCCAGCCTCACTACAGCCTAATCTGTGTGTGCCTTAATCTGTGCCCAACTACAGCCTAATCTGTGTGTGCCCATCTCCGGCCTCAATGCAGCCTAATCTGTGTGTGCCCATCTCCAGCCTCAATGCAGCCTAATCTGTGTGTGCCCATCTCCAGCCTCAATGCAGCCTAATCTGTGTGTGCCCATCTCCAGCCTCAATGCAGCCTAATCTGTGTGTGCCCATCTCCAGCCTCAATGCAGCCTAATCTGTGTGTGCCCATCTCCAGCCTCAATGCAGCCTAATCTGTGCGTGCCCATCTCCAGCCTCAATGCAGCCTAATCTGTGCGTGCCCATCTCCAGCCTCAATGCAGCCTAATCTGTGCGTGCCCATCTCCAGCCTCAATGCAGCCTAATCTGTGTGTGCCCATCTCCAGCCTCAATGCAGCCTAATCTGTGTGTGCCCATCTCCAGCCTCAATGCAGCCTAATCTGTGCGTGCCCATCTCCAGCCTCAATGCAGCCTAATCTGTGCGTGCCCATCTCCAGCCTCAATGCAGCCTAATCTGTGCGTGCCCATCTCCAGCCTCAATGCAGCCTAATCTGTGCGTGCCCATCTCCAGCCTCAATGCAGCCTAATCTGTGTGTGCCCATCTCCAGCCTCAATGCAGCCTAATCTGTGCGTGCCCATCTCCAGCCTCAATGCAGCCTAATCTGTGTGTGCCCATCTCCAGCCTCAATGCAGCCTAATCTGTGTGTGCCCATCTCCAGCCTCAATGCAGCCTAATCTGTGTGTGCCCATCTCCAGCCTCAATGCAGCCTAATCTGTGCGTGCCCATCTCCAGCCTCAATGCAGCCTAATCTGTGCGTGCCCATCTCCAGCCTCAATGCAGCCTAATCTGTGTGTGCCCATCTCCAGCCTCAATGCAGCCTAATCTGTGTGTGCCCATCTCCAGCCTCAATGCAGCCTAATCTGTGTGTGCCCATCTCCAGCCTCAATGCAGCCTAATCTGTGTGTGCCCATCTCCAGCCTCAATGCAGCCTAATCTGTGCGTGCCCATCTCCAGCCTCAATGCAGCCTAATCTGTGCGTGCCCATATCCAGCCTCAATGCAGCCTAATCTGTGCGTGCCCATCTCCAGCCTCAATGCAGCCTAATCTGTGCGTGCCCATCTCCAGCCTCAATGCAGCCTAATCTGTGCGTGCCCATCTCCAGCCTCAATGCAGCCTAATCTGTGCGTGCCCATCTCCAGCCTCAATGCAGCCTAATCTGTGCGTGCCCATCTCCAGCCTCAATGCAGCCTAATCTGTGCGTGCCCTTCTCCAGCCTCAATGCAGCCTAATCTGTGCGTGCCCATCTCCAGCCTCAATGCAGCCTAATCTGTGCGTGCCCATCTCCAGCCTCAATGCAGCCTAATCTGTGCGTGCCCATCTCCAGCCTCAATGCAGCCTAATCTGTGCGTGCCCATCTCCAGCCTCAATGCAGCCTAATCTGTGCGTGCCCATCTCCAGCCTCAATGCAGCCTAATCTGTGCGTGCCCATCTCCAGCCTCAATGCAGCCTAATCTGTGCGTGCCCATCTCCAGCCTCAATGCAGCCTAATCTGTGCGTGCCCATCTCCAGCCTCAATGCAGCCTAATCTGTGCGTGCCCATCTCCAGCCTCAATGCAGCCTAATCTGTGCGTGCCCATCTCCAGCCTCAATGCAGCCTAATCTGTGCGTGCCCATCTCCAGCCTCAATGCAGCCTAATCTGTGCGTGCCCATCTCCAGCCTCAATGCAGCCTAATCTGTGCGTGCCCATCTCCAGCCTCAATGCAGCCTAATCTGTGTGTGCCCATCTCCAGCCTCAATGCAGCCTAATCTGTGTGTGCCCATCTCCAGCCTCAATGCAGCCTAATCTGTGTGTGCCCATCTCCAGCCTCAATGCAGCCTAATATGTGTGTGCCCATCTCCAGCCTAATCTGTGCCCATCTCCATGTGCCCATCTCCAGCCTCAATGCAGCCTGATCTGTGTGTGCTCATCTCCAGCCTAATCTGTCCCCATCTCCAGCCTAAATGCAGCCTATGCGCCCATAGGCAGCCTCACCATCTCTCGTGGAGTGAGGGAATCACCGAGCCATCATCTTCTGTTCACTCGGCTCCCAGTCACGTCGGCAGTCACATACACAGTCCCGCCATCGGCATTGGACCAGCTCCTGTGATTGATAGAACACTGGTCCAATGCCGGTAGCGGAAGCGGGACTGTGTGTGTGACGTGAGAGCCGAGTAAACAGGAGATGACGGCTCTGTGAATTCCGGCAGTGCTCGCAGCCCCCCTCCGAGCCCAAGGTACACTTTTGGCGTATAACACGCACCCGTGATTTCCCCCCTATTTTCAGGGGGAAAAGTGCGTGTTATACGCCCATAAATACGGTATATACACACACACTTTTTTATATGATATACATTTAATATTTAATCTACGTACATAAAATAACATAAGGAGGGTCTATTATATGATGACAGCAGGCTGTGTGTAATAATCTGGTGAATATCCAAAGAGAAGCCTCTTTGTTGGCTTCTGATTTTACATGCCGGCCCGTAACGGTTGAAATCCTTGGCGAAGGAGGATGCGTTCAGCCCTTGAAAAAAAATACTGTTCACCCCTCATTGTCTCAGCACTCTCGATGTAACTGTCTGCCTTTCCCATAAATGTTTCCACTCCGCAAATGGCGTTCTTTTGATTTTGGAGTTCCTGTGAGAGGGTGTGACCGGCTCAGACACCCTCCACCTCCCTTCCCAGCCGGTGACAGGAAAAGAACCTTTCCATGAGTCACATCTCTGAGAATAAGTCAGGAGAGAGAACATGACGCTGAGAACTGGCCACTTGTGAAGCCTACGTTTCCGTAACACCTACAGACACCATGAATCCGTTAATGATGTTAAATCTCAACTTCGGGACGAGATGCTAATAAAACACTAGAACGTGTTTTTTTTTTTTTTTTTTTTAAATGAGGGAAAATTCCAAGAACATGGCCTGTTTGGGGGAACAGAGCTTGGGCACCACTGTTATAGGAGAACATTGATTCTGCCCATGCAGCACCCTCACAAATCTACCTTTTTTGTCTGGAACGCCTCCCGAAAAATTGCAGTGTACTTCTGGAGCTTAGGCACTCCTGTGCCTTGAGCCTCATAGGATTGTGCTGCTCAATGTTCTCCTTGCTGTAGAAAAAGCTGTACCTGAAGAGTTGCAGTGCAAAAATATCCCTACTTCTTTGCCTTGAGCTTCATAGTTGTATATCTGCAGTATGGGATCATCTCAGGGAATTTGGTGATGTCACACTACAGTGCTGCTCAATGTTCTCCTTGCTGGAGACAAAGCTGTACCTGAGAAGCTGCAGTGCAAAAATATCCCTACTTTGCCTTGAGCTTCATTGTTGTATATTTGCAGTATGGGATCATCTCAGGAGATTTGGTGTTGTCACATTACAGTGCTGCTCAATGTTCGTCCTACTCCAAAGCCCATCATGTCAAGGAACTCCCAAAGGTCCTTATGTTCTAGGGATCTTCAAGACATGGTGTTGGTGGGGCTGATGGCAAACATTTGTGGAAAACCTCCCAACTATTAGACCTGCCCAGACTGTCAAACACCCAAGAGTGTTCATGTTCTTGGGTTCTTCAAGACATAGTGTTGGTGGGGCTGATGGATATGTGAACAGACCTCCTCGCTATCAGATCCTCCCACACTATGTCAAGAAACACCAAAGAGTCCTCATGTTCTATTCAAAAACTCTTCAAAATAAACGGGAGATTAATAAAACTGGGGCAGCCAGAATCTGGAGTAGGTTTGAATGGCCACTAATCCGCTTCTAGCTTTCATTTTCAAAACTAAACAAACTGCAGATAGAAGTTGATTGGTTACCATGTGCCGCTCCAGATTCTGTTTTCGGTTTTCATAAAATCCTTCTTTGGTATTGGAGGATGGACAAATGGGCAAACCTCCCCGCTATCAAATCTGCCCACTGCATGTCAAACGCCCAAGAGTCCTCATGTTTTAATTTTTTTTTATTATTTTAATTTTTTTAATACATAATGTTGGCGGGCTGATGGACATGTAGGCAGTCTTCTCTGCTATCAGACCTGCCCATCTTATGTCATGAAACTCCCAAGAGTCCAGTCCTCATGTTCTAGAGATCTTCAAGACCTAGTGTTGGCAGGGATTATGGTGGACATGTAAGCAAACATCCCTGCTATCGGACCTGCCCCAATATGTCAAACTGCCAAGAGACCTCATGTTCTAGGGATCGTCAAGACCTGGTGTGGATATGTAGCCAGACTTCACCACTTTCAGACCTGCCCACACCATATCGGGAAACTCCCAAGATTTCTTGTGTTCTTGGGATTTTCAAGACCTGGTGTTGGCGGGGATAAAGGTGGACATGTGAGCAGACTTCCCTGCTATTAGACCTTCCCCAAAATATTAAACTGCCAAGAGTCCTCATGTTCTAAGGAATCTTCAAGACCTGGTGTTGAAATGGTTGATGGTGGACTTGAGGCCAGAGCTGCCCACACCATATCAGGAAACTCCCAAGATTCCTCGTGATCTTGGGATTTTCAAGACCCGGTGTTGGCAGGGATGATGGTGGACATGTGAGCAGACTTCTCTGCTGTCAGACCTGCCAAAATATGTCAAACTGCCAAGAGTCCTCATGTTCTAGGGATCTTCAAAACCTGGTGTTGACAGGGCTGATGGTGGACATGTGGCCAGACCTGCCCACACCATATCGGGAACTCCCAAGATTCCTTGTGTTCTTGGGATTTTCAAGACCTGGTGCTGGTGGGGATGATAGTGGACATGTGGGCAGACTTTCCCACTTTCAGACCTGCCCTAATATGTCAAACTGCCAAGAGTCCTCATGCTCTAGGGATTTTCAAGACCTGGTGTCAACAGGGCTGATGGTGGACATGTGGACAGACTGTCCCACTTTCAGACCTGCCCACACCATATCTGGAAAATCCCAAGATTCCTTGTGCTCTTGGGATCTTCAAGACCTGGTGTTGATAGGGCTGATGGTGGACATGTGGCCAGACATTCCCACACCATATAGGGGAAACTCCCAAGATTGCTTGTGCTCTTGGGATTTCCAAGACCTGGTGTTGGCGGGAAGATGATGGTGGACATGTGGGCAGACTGTCCCACTTTCAGACCTGCCCACACCATATCAAGAAACTCCCAAGAGTCCTCATATATTTTTGGGATCTTCAAGACGTAGTGTTGGCAAGGATGATGATCTCCTTACTTTCAAACCTGCCCATACCATATCGAGTTCCAAAAGTTCCTTGTGTTTTTGGAATCTTCAAGAAATGTTGTTGGCGGGAATGATGAACATGTGGGCAAACCTCCCTACACCATATCAAGACACTCCCAAGAGTCCTCCTTGTTCTTGTGATCTTTAAGACATGATGTTGGCCGTCTGATGGTGGATATTTCCTTATGCAACACTGCTGCCTTTGTGATTTGGGCACCTTGTGAACTTATTCACTGGCGACCAGAATTGGGGTATCTGAACCCCATGATGACATCATAGGGTCTGATAACCCCAAAAAGCATGAGTGTGCTGCACAGAAATTTTTAATGTTATTTTAAGCCAATACTGTGATATAAGTGAGGTATGGTGGTGCAATCCCCGTAGTTTGCCTTTAATGTAGATAATAAAAGCAAGTGTAGATCTTGTCCACCAAACCTGAAAACACAAATATTAACTGTATTTTGTCTTGCAGTGAATTATGTCAGTTTAATTCTGGCTTTCATTATCCGGGCCCACACAAGACCTGCTGCGAGGGCGGTGACCAGGAACGGCCTCAGTGCTACAAGGCAGCATCTACGTATGACCTCTCTTGTGAACATCCCTTCAGGCCTGTGGATTTGCCATCAGCCCAGGATGGGCCACCACAATGGGGACTTTCCAGAGATAGGTCTTACTCTGTAAACCACCTGAACTTGGAACATCTCAAAGTACGGGACAGGCAAGAGCCGTCTGTAGTGAAGCTTCAACAAACTGAGCAATCTGCCCGGCCGAAGAAACAAGTTCCTCCTCGTCCTCCACCTCCCAACTGGGAGAAGTACAAAGAGCGGAGGTCCTCCCAAGAGTCAACCAAGTCTGTTTCTGGACTCGCATGTGCTCAAGATGTGCCCAGTGTATCTGGATATAGTACAAATCTGGACGAGGCGAGGCAGCGATCTCAGAGTCTGCCCATGGAAAAGACCTTCTCCCAGGTAGCACCTTCCCCTCCACCAATGCAAGCAACGGATTATAGCACAGGACCATCGGAGATGAGGAGTTCTTTAAATGGATCTCCAGATCGATCTGTAACTGCTTCTCCAAGCCAAGACACTTCAAAGTAAGTTCTGCTCATTTACATATTTTCATGAACCTGTAGCTAAACCCTAGAACAGAATTTAAATTTTTTGTGGTGTACCAGTCCTTGGATGTGGTGGCTGCACCAACTTTCTTTTCCAGGATTTTTTCCTTTTCTTGGATACAGTTAGTTTCCTGTCCTAGGTTGACATTTGCTTACTGTACTTGTATACAGGGACGCCAAGAGGGAGGGAGCCCCCTTGGGTCAGGGACGCCAAAAGGGAGGGAGCCCCCTTGGGTCAGGGACGCCAAAAGGGAGGGAGCCCCCTTGGGTCAGGGACGCCAAAAGGGAGGGAGCCCCCTTGGGTCAGGGACGCCAAGAGGGAGGGAGCCCCCTTGGTTCAGGGACGCCAAGAGGGAGGGAGCCCCCTTGGGGTCAGGGACGCCAAGAGGGAGGGAGCCCCCTTGGGGTCAGGGACACCAAGAGGGAGGGAGCCCCCTTGGGGTCAGGGACACCAAGAGGGAGGGAGCCCGCGCCCTTGGGGTCAGGGACGCCAAGAGGGAGGGAGCCCGCGCCCTTGGGGTCAGGGACGCCAAGAGGGAGGGAGCCCGCGCCCTTGGGGTCAGGGACGCCAAGAGGGAGGGAGCCCCCTTTGGGTCAGGTCTCCTTTTTGCATCACGATTCTCCTCGTAGCCCCTTTTTGCATCAGAGGGCCAAATAAAATCTTGTATTGGGCCGGATTTGACCCACGGGCCTTAGTTTAAAGACCTCTGCTGTGCATAAAAGTATACATTTTGCTCTATGATTTGACCGGTTTAAATTGACTTTTAAATTGTGATTCTGTTGCAAAGTAATTTTACAAATGAAATCGACTTTGTTTTGTTTTTAATGTGACGCTAAAAATGATTAAAAACTTGAAAACCTTTAACAATGGTTAGAAAATACAAACAAAGATCAGTAGGGAAACATTAGTTGAGGGTAAAGGAGGAATTGATTTAGGTTGATGAGGGTTAATAAAGTGTATAATGCATAATATTGATTGGAAAATAAGTGAAAATATCTTGTGCGCTACTGTGAGTAAACAGGTGAAGTGTTAGGATGACATCAGTGAGTCTATAGCTGCTAAACCTAGCGTGTCCACAAATACACAAAATGATAAAGAATAAATATTAATGATTAGCGCTTCAGACAAGTGATGTGTATACTCTACACATGAAACAAAACATGTAAAAACACGGAACAAATGAAAAAGTGTGCAGTGGTTCCTACAGATCAAGTAGTAAGTCCAATTAGAAACCAATGTAACGTGAGTGGCGTCCTATTCATCAGGTGCATCCATGTGCTAAATGTGAAATGGGAAATGAATGAAATATGATATTGATTGGTTTGCACAAAAGTTATATATTCTACACACTATGGGATATAAACTGACACTAATACAGTGATCACTGCTAAAAAAAAAATATATGCACTGTCACTGTACTAATGACACTGGCAGGGAAGGGGTAGCATCGGGGGCGATTGAAGGGTTAACTGTGTGCCTAGCCAGGGTTTGTGTGTACTGTGGTGTATTTTGGTTTTGTGCTGCCCTAGAGAGGACTAAAATTAGGCGGTTCCTTGTCTTTGTCCCACCCTTTCCTATTTGGGGGTTTCTGGTGGTTGTGCGGGGTCTGTGGTGGACTGTGGGGTAGTGACTCCCTCCTCCCCACAGGTGATCCGCCAGTGTTCCTCCCACTAGGAGAAAAGAGATGGGTAACATGGAAGAAGGGGAGAGGATGGGGCTTTCGCACTTTTGCATCATCTCTGCAGTGGGGGGTCTGGGGCTGAGCCAGATAGCGATTGGGTGTCTGGGCTATGTTCCCTCAAGCCCCCCCCCCCCCACCCACTCTGGTTCTCCTGCATTTCCTTCCAGAAATGAGCCGGTAAGCTCCTCTCCTCCTGCTTCCTCCCTCCTTGAGGCCACAGGTTAGGAGGGCAGGGTCACAGGTTGCTGTGGTCAGGTCCAGTTTAGAGCCAGTGGCGAACAATGTCAAGAATGTTGAAGGGATAACGAGGGGGGGTGGGGGCAGAAGGCAAAACGGCTGCCCCAGGTAAACGCCTTGTTTGCCTCGCGGTAGATTCACCCCTGACTGTGAGGTAGGTGCTTTCACTAAGTCAGGGGTCTCAAACTGGTGGCCTTCCAGCTGTTGCAAAACTACAAGTCCCATTGTGCCTCTGCCTGTGGGAGTCATGCTTGTAACTCTCAGCCTTGCAATGCCTCATGGAACTTGTAGTTTTGCAACAGCTGGCGGGCCACCAGTTTGAGACCTCTGCACTAAGGGATGTGCTTTGCAGGGGAAACAAAAAAGGCACATCCCCGCCGACAGGTTGGAGCTCTGTCCTGTGTTCCTCCCCGCCCAATCAGCGGGTGCCGGCGGTCATACATTGGCTGGCACCCACTGATCGGCTTGTGCTGTGACTAATAATTACACAGCCGGCGCATATCATACTCTGAAATGCAGACTCGTGTGTGTGTGTGTGTGTGTGTGTGTGTGTGTGTGTGTGTGTGTGTGTGCACGTGATTCTGCGCAGCCAGCCCACACGGTATCGGTAAATCTACAGTGCGTAATCAGGAAGTGGGTATGCTTCTCCTGTCTGATCAGTGTTTATAAACAATGTTACTTTGTATCTCTCGATCTCCTGTTTGATCAATTTTTATAAACAAAGTAACATGCTTATAAACATTGATCAGACAGGAGATGGAGAGATACAACGTAAGGGCCCTTTCACACGGGCGGACGAACGGTCCGTTTTTTACAAGTCCGTTGTGGGACTATGGGATTGCAGACGTTAGCGGATTGAGCATCCTCTAACGTCCGCAAACATCCGCCTCCGTCAAGATCCGGTTTTTATCGGACGGAAGAAAGCCCTATTTTTCTTCCGTCTGGCAGAACGGATCGGATGAATACGGACACACGGTCCGTATTCATCCGATTCCCCATATGGGGAGAGCGGAGGAAAGACAGGGCGGTCCCTGCACAGTGTGCGGGGACCGCCCTGTCCGCCGACAGCTCAGTGGGGATTTACGGATGATCCCGGCTGAGAAGACGGACACACGCGGGGCGGATCAATACGGATCCGCTCCGTGTGAAAGAGCCCTAACATTGTATCTTGCTATCTCTCTATCTCCTGTCTAAAAACGTTTATAACCCACTTCAAGACCGCCCACCGTCGTTGCACGTCGGTGCCTTTTGAAGAGGAATATCGTTGTTATGGCAGCAGCTAACTACCATAACCCCGGTATCCTCTTATTCAGCGGGCGATCCGCTATCCGATTAAAAGTGGTCTCTGCAGCGGATTCGCCGCAAGATCACTTTTATCGGCAGCGCGTGAGGACCCCTCACCCGGCGCTCCAGTGCCCTCTGCCACTTACCGTCGGCGGCAGAAGCGATCGGGTCCTCTCCCTGGCTTGGTATGAAGCGGAAGATGGCCCCCACCCGTCTCCATACCATTGCAGGGCGGAAGCATCGTCAGAACGTCAATTCCACCCATAGCTCTTAAAGAGACAATTTTATTTATTTTTTACTTTTTTTTTATTGCATTTTAGTGTAAATGAGATGTGAAGTCTTTTTGACCCCCAGATCTCATATTAAAGAGGACTTTGCTTTTTTCTATTACAATGGATGTTTACATTCCTGGTAATAGAAATAGGAATTGTAATAGTGTTTTTTTTTTGTTTGTTTTTTTAAGAACAGTGTAAAAATAAAAGGTAACATTTTAAATAAGCGCCCGCATATGAAAACTGTGTTTAAACCACACATCACCAAAAGTGCGCCTAGTGAGTGAATAACTTGTATAGCGCTACAAATGCGAACTGAATCGCCTCAAGACACTTGGCATCCATTTTCCTTCTTATTTAGCCTTCAGAAAAGATGGGTCTTGCCTGGTCATTTAAAGGGGCAAATCCTTCCGGGGCTGAAGGGGTTAATGAAATTTTTTTTGGAAATGTGTGGCACGCCAAGTATCCTGAACTGGTTGTTACTGTCGCCAACCCCAGCAGGGAATAAAATGAATCTCTTCCCTTAGTAAAAGCATCTAACAGCTAACATAGTGCATGAAAACACTGGCTAGGTACATATTTAACCCTTTGATCCCCCTGATGTTTAACCCTATCCCAGCCAGTACAGTGACAGTGCATATTTTTTTATCGCTGATCACTGTATTAGTGTCGCTGGTCCCCAAAACGTGTCAAAAGTGTGTTTGTGTGCCACAATATCGCAGTCCCGGTATAAGTTGCTAATCGCCGACATTATTGGTATAATTTTTTTTTTTTTTAATCTATAAATCTATCCCATAGTTTGGTTTGTAGACGCTATAACTTTTGCATAAACCAATCAATAAAACAAGATATAATATAATATATATTACTTTGTTAGAAAACATATATCAAATACAAATATACATATATAAATTGAAATATATAAAAAATGACTCTGTTATAAATCAAATCAAATTTAATATATATTATTATAAAAAATATTATTTTTTTTTTCAAATTAAACTCGCATAAATACCACCATAAATACCACCAATCAACCAATCAATATAAAACATCAAATAAAAAAAGAGATATTGTATATAATATGTGTGTGTGTGTTTATATAATACTTTGTTATAAAACATATCCAATAAAAATATACGTATATAAATTTTAATGTATACAAAATTACTGTCTGTTATAAATCAAATAAAAATGTGTGTGTGTATGTATATGTATATATATATATATATATATATATATATATATATATATATATATATATATAGATATAGATATAGATATATATATATACAGGGCTTTTTTTCTGGGGGAACTTGGGGGAACTCAGTTCCACCACCTTTGGCTCAGACCCTTTGGTGCCCGCTCACCACAATCACTTGTGAACACAGAAGTCTGGTTTCTGTGTTTACAAGTGACTGCTTTGTAACCCCCTGAACTCTGCACACTGTATGTAATGCAATTCTGGTATTTAATGCCCCTTTAAGACCCTTCTACTGTTTGTGAAATCTGAACGGGTCGTGGTTGAGTTCCTGCACCTATTTTCTGAGAAAAAAAGCTCTGTATATATATATATATATATAGATATAGATATATATATATATATATATATATATATATATATAGATATAGATATAGATATAGATATATATAGATATATATATATCTCTACTATAGATATAGATATATATAAAAAAAAATGATATATATTAATTTATATTATTTATTTTTTTCTCATAATTGTCTGCTTTTTTTTGTTTGTAATGCAAAAAAATTAAACATGCATAGGTGATCAAATACCACCAAAAGAAATCTTTATTTGTGGGGTGAAAAAAAGGACATACATTTTATTTTGTGTACAGCGTCACGTGACCGCGCAATTGCCGGTTAAAGTAAAGCAGTGCCACATTGCAAAAAGTGCCCTGGTCATGAAGGGGGGTAAATCTGGAGGTCAAGTGGCGCCAATCGTCTCCCTTGACATAATAGAAATGAAGCAGAAATAAAATGCGTAAAAAAGAAGAAAAAAAATAAAATAAAATCGTGTGTACTAAAATTTATAATTTTTTTTTTTTTCATTGAAAGTTTTCTGTAGGTTTAATGAACATTTTGTAAAAATATTGCTCAACTTTTTATCTTTTTTTTTTTTTTTTTTATATATTTTTTTTTTTTTTATTCTACAAGTCCTCTGCTTTCAGAAAAGATATTCTGTTTTTGGGACTTTTCCTCCTGACTTCCTGTCTTGGTGACAACTGTTGCACCGAATATGTTTTTCCCATTTATAACCGGACCTGTTCGTTGTGTGTTGTAGTGAGTGA
>JAJQKJ010002174.1:22500-75000 GCA_029574335.1 Rana kukunoris
TCAGGCGGCATTGGCGTTCGGCCATAGACAGCAATGGAAAGAATTTGTTAAAAAAATAAAAAAAGTTAATCGAATCGCGGCAAAGTAGGCCGCGTACCCGGCGTTTACTTGTCGCCTAGGTGTGAATGCAGCCTTAGTGTAGCCTGGTCCCTTTTTTATTATTATTATTATTATTAATTATTATTATTTTTCCCCAAAGCCTAGATGATTTCTCGATCTCAAAACCCATCCGCTGGTAGAATGTGATTAATGGGTTGCTGTCCCCCCCCCCCCCCTTTATATGTATGTATGTGTGTGTGTGTATATGTATGTGTATGTATGTATATGTGTATGTATATGTGTATATATATGTATGTGTGTGTATGTATGTATGTATATGTATATGTGTATATATGTGTATGTATGTATGTATGTGTATGTATGTATATGTTTTTATATATATATATAAATTATAATTGCTACATTATTAAATAAAAGAATGTGATTCTGTTTTAATTCACCCCAAATTCCTATTAACCCGAATCTTGTTGACAGGTATGAATTTCAGCCCATCTCCCCACCCCCCCTCCATGGCGCTACCAGTCCCACCTCCTGCACCTCCTACTACAACACCTCTGCTGCCAAAGCCGACCTCCTTAACAAGATGAAGGAAATGCCTGAAGTCCAGGAGAAAGACGGGAGCGCGGGCGGGGCCGAGGAAGACGACGCTCTGACCTTCAAGAAAGTGAGTCCCCCTCAAAAGTGTGGGGACACTTTGTTTTAATCACTTTGCTGTATTTTTTTTATCCCCCCCCCCCCCCCAAATAAATAATTATGTAGCAAAAAAATAAACATCATTATCCAGAAAGCAAAGTCCCTGGAGAATAAAATGGTGGTGGTTGCAATATTTTCTGTCACAAGAAATCTGCGCAGCGCTTTTTTAAATGCAAATTTTTGCACAACGTGTGTCGGCTGCGAGGTGGATAAGTTCTGGAAAGGAAGAGAGATTTGTTTTTTTTTTTGGGGGGGGGGGGGGGGTAAGCATGCAGATTAGTGCTCCTTTTTTGGGGGGGGGTGGGGATTTTTGCAGCCACTCAGTCCTACATCTTTGGGGGGGGGGGCACAATTTGGCATGTTCGTCCCAGGCTCGAGATGACCTTGTCCTGGGACTTTGCTGATTGGCCCCAAAACGTTACCTGGAGGGATTTCCCTTCACTTCCTGTTTGGTAAAAAGGTTGTCAACAGAACAGGAAGTGAGGATCTCTTTCTAACGAAACCTTAGATAACCTACAAGACCTCTAAATCTTTCCCACCACGATCCTCACAGATCAGTCCTAACAGAGGAGCGCTGATCATCCATTGGTTCACCCTTTATGAATGTTCGCAGTTGACATTTACCTTTTTGAATGGGTTAGGCTTTAAAGGGTTTGTAAAGGAAACATTTTTTTTTATCTTAATAGCTTCCTTTACCTTAATGCAGTGCTGTTTTCATGTCCTCATTGTTCGGGGGGGTTTTTTGCTCTCAAGTTGCTGTAATCCTTCTCTGATCTCCACACTTCCTGATTGTCTGTTTCCTGATGACCACAGTGCTGCAAGCTTTCTCTCTGTGGTCACTAATCAAGGAGGTGTGATTACTGTGTGTCTAAAACCCCTCAGCACCAATCAGTTTAGTTTTCCAAACCATCACTGCCCTGTATTGGCTCTGTGGCTCTGTACAGCAGAGAAGCAGTAAACAAAATGCAAAAACGAAACTAGAAACTGCAGGCACATTATATGATTGATTTTTATCTATTTTTAATTGTTTTTAAAATGAATCCATTAACTTTTATGTCTCTATACCCTGTAAATAGTCATTTCAGCAAAAAAAAAAACTCCTTTACAACTCATTTAACCTTTGGTTTTCTTTCCTTACCAGATGCAACTCATCGAAAGCATCAGCAGAAAGCTCTGCGTCTTACATGAAGCTCAGCAAGGCCTTCAGGAGGACATCGCCGCCAACGTGACCCTGGGCTGCGAGTTGGAGGGTCTCCTCAAGAGCATTTGTAAGCCCAACGAGTATGACAAGTTCCGCTCGTTTATCGGAGATCTGGACAAGGTGGTCAACCTGCTGCTGTCCCTCTCCGGACGTCTCACCAGGGTGGAGAGCGCTCTAAATTGCGGGGACTCGGGACCCTCCATGGAAGAGAAGGTATTTGATAGTAACCATAACAGAATTTGCATGCTTGCGTACATCTTTACATTACACAGCCCCCCTGCACCTCTGGACCCCTTTACATTACACGGCCCCCCTGCTCCTCTGGACCCCTTTACATTACATAGGCCCCTCTGGACCCCTTTACATTACGCAGCCCCCCCTGCACCTCTGGACCCATTTACATTACGCAGCCCCCCCTGCACCTCTGGACCCATTTACATTACACAGCCCCCCCTGCACCTCTGGACCCCTTTACATTACACAGCCCCCCCTTGCACCTCTGGGCCCCTTTACTTTACACAGCCCCCCCTGCACCTCTGGACCCCTTTACATTACACGGGCCCCCCTGCACCTCTGGACCCCTTTACATTACACGGCCCCCCCTGCACCTCTGGACCCCTTTACATTACACGGCCCCCCCTGCACCTCTGGACCCCTTTACATTACGCAGCCCCCCCCTGCACCTCTGGACCCATTTACATTACATAGGCCCCTCTGGACCCCTTTACATTACGCAGCCCCCCCCTGCACCTCTGGACCCATTTACATTACACAGCCCCCCTGCACCTCTGGACCCCTTACATTACACAGCCCCCCTGCACCCCTTTACATTACACAGCCCCCCCTGCACCCCTTTACATTACACAGCCCCCCCTGCACCTCTGGACCCCTTTACATTACACTGCACCTCTGGACCCCTTTACATTACACAGCCCCCCTGCACCTCTGGACCCCTTTACATTACACAGCCCCCCTGCACCTCTGGACCCCTTTACATTACACAGCCCCCCTGCACCTCTGGACCCATTTACATTACACAGCCCCCCCTGCACCTCTGGACCCATTTACATTACACAGCCCCCCCTGCACCTCTGGACCCCTTTACATTACACAGCTCCCCTGCACCTCTGGACTTCTTTACATTGCACTGCACCTCTGGACCCCTTTACATTACACAGCCCCCCCTGCACCTCTGGACCCCTTTACATTACATTTTTTTTTTTTTTTTAGCCATCCTCCCCTTACAAGATATAATCGTAATACACCTGTCCCTCAGAGTTGCGCGAGCATCGGGAGGGTGCGGCACAACGTTGTGCTCATTGCGCAGGCGCCGTGTACAGCTGTTCATCCTAGGTGGCTTACTTGTGCTCCGTACTGTGGAAGCACTGCGCAGCACAGGACGGGCATTATCCGCCAGGAGCCCTTTCTCGGCTGGTCGTTAACTGGTTAACACTTCTATTTCTGAAAGCATTCTTCATTTACAGCAGGGATCCTCAAACTACGGCCCTCCAGCTGTTGTACAACTACACATCCCATGAGGCATTGTAACACGCTGACATTCACAGACATGATGGGAATTGTAGTTCCTGAACAACTGTGTCATGGATATGCAATAATGTCTGCCAGCTTACCTTTCCCTCCATGTGTTCATTAGAGGCAAGACTCTTATCTGGCTGCCTTTATCATCTCTCCTCCCTGTATGGCTCCACCCCAGGCCATCCCAGGAACTCTATATTAACCACTGCACTGCAGGTCTGCTTTGCTGATCAACGTTGTTAGCTTTGTGTTCCTGCTTGCCGTGTGCTACGTTCATCTCTGTGTACCGATTTTTTGCTTGTCCCCGACTACTCCTGTTTGCCTGTGACCCTGACCCTTGGCCTGTCCCTTGGTTATCCTCAGACGAGGATAACCAAGGGACAGGCCAAGGTTCAGGGTCACAGGCAAACGGGAGTAGTCGGAGACGAGCAAAAAATCGGTACACAGAGATTCGGTAGGCAGACGCCTGTTGCCCCCCGACCTCGGCTTACCCTTCACTATGCCTTGTGTCCTGAGTGGATGCTTCCCCCTCCCTCCCTACGGAGCGTGACCTGGGTGACTCCGGGGGCCGCGACCTGGGTTCAGTTGCAGCGAAGGCCATCCTCACCACTAGAGGCTCTGGTGAACACCAGCTGGGTCTTAGACTCCGCGCCCTGGGGAATCTTGGGCTCAAGCTTCCTGTCCATCCGCAGCAGTCTACTATATAGGGTTCACTACCTTGTGGTGCACCCCTGACTCCAACGGAGTGCATTTGTCATCTGGCCACAGGTGATCTGACAAACTGGAGGGCCGTAGTTTGAAGACCCATGATTTACCGCAGTTTTCTTACACCTGCCTAAAACTTTTGCACAGTACTAGACGTTCTTCTAAAGCTGCGTTTGTTATTTTGGGGCATAAAAGAGCACCTTCTTTGTCTCTGTATTTTGACTGTCTTGAGACTCATATGTTTTTTTTTTTTTTCAGCTGAACCTACTGGAGAAGAAGAAGCAGCTGACCGACCAACTAGAGGATGCTCAGGAGCTGAAGGCCCACGTGACGCGGCGGGAGCAGGTGGTCCTCGAAGCCGTGTCCAAGTACCTAAACGAGGATCAGCTCCAGGATTACCAACACTACGTAAAGATGACCTCCGCCCTCATTGTAGAACAAAGAGAGCTGGAGGATAAAATCAGACTGGGAGAAGAACAATTAAGATGTCTCCGGGAAAGTCTCTAATCTCATTAACCAAAGAAAAAAAAAAAATTTTTGTAAAATTTTGGTAAATTATAAACTTACTTTTATCTTCCGTTTTAATCAAAGAAATTGCCATTTTTACAGCCTACAGATCATTTGGTAGGACAGAATTTTTGAAGATTTTTCTAGTTCCTCAAGATGTTCCTTCCAACTGGAATTGGACTCGCATCGTCCTACAACTTAACTTTTTTTTTTTTTTTTACCAACGCATCTCAAGTGACTGAAGTAGGAAGACTTTGTGAGTTTTCTCATGCCAAAGATTACATTCGCAACTGGAATCGTCTCATCAGAACCGGCATCTCATATGGGGACATCATCTGAGGAGTTCTCTTTGTGTTCCGATCATCGTACATTGTGAGGATGATGGACTGGCATTATCTGATTATTTTTTTTTGACTGGAATTAACTTCTAATGCTATGGAAACCTCAGTTGCAATATTCAGGATCTCTTTTTATAGTCGTGCGTTCATCAGCAACGTTTTGGTTTCAGCAACGCCTATACAGTGGAACCTCGGATTGCGAGTGTCGTGGTTAATGAGCGTTTCGCAATACGAGGACTGTATTTAAAAAATAAATAAATCGTAACTCGGTTAGCGAGTGTTGAGCAGGATTCAGGTCAAAGTGTTGTGCAGTACCGCATTTAGCCTGAGGTGGAGGGGGGGCGCCGGAGCCGACAGTCGCCATTCGGAAAGGCCCGAGGACAGCACGGCTGACCACTTCAAATCTCGGCAACAAAGTCTTTCCGAGGTGTCGTCCTCGGGCCATTTCCGAGGCTCTCAAGGGCCCTCCCCAGCCTCTGGCCGCATGCGGTATCGCATGCCATTGAAGTCAATGCGGAACTAATTATTTTAGTTTCCATTGACTTCAATGGGGAAACTCGCTTTGATATGCGAGTGCTTTGGATTACGAGCATTCTCCTGGAACAGTTTATGCTCGTCATCAGAGGTTCCACTGTATCTCCTAAACAAGAATATGGGCATTATTCAGGTGTAGCCCCCAAGAACCTCTCTTACGGGGATTTGGGGGAGCAATATCATTTTAAAGAGGCTCGAAAGTGAAAGAAGACCGTTACTTGCCCACTCTGCTCTCCTAAACAACTGATAAAGGTAGTTGAAGACCTTGACTGTTTAAAATACTGCTGGGGGGGGGGGCACATGTGCAGAATGTTTGGCGCATTTGTCATGTGATCTCTGTTGAAGGGAGGAGCCTAAAACATCGCTACTGATGGCAGAGATCGCATTACCAATTTCAAAGTACAGTAAAACCTTGGATTGAGAGCGTTTTGCAAGACAAGCAAAAATGTTTAATACATTTTGCCTTGATATACAAGCGATGTCTTGATATAAGAGCAGCGTCATGTCACAACTGAGTATAAAAAAGAAGAGAGGAGCCTTTAAGTGTAGCAATATGGTTACATATAATGAAGGTACGACATTTGGAAACTCACATGGTTGATGATTAAAAGAGGCACATCTAAGTATACAGGGATCCATGGTAAAGCTGTCCACATCGACCACCGTCCTCGCCACCATTGATGTCGTCCCTTCCACGAGCGGGTCAAGCCTCGCTTTCAACATGTGGCGGTACTTGGCCCCATGCCCTCATGTAGTGAAACCGGCAACGTTCCTCCATGCCCACATGTGGTCGTACCGGCCGCATCCCCTGTGCCCACATGTGGTCGTACCGGCCGCATCCCCTGTGCCCACATGTGGTCGTACCGGCCGCATCCCCTGTGCCCACATGTGGTCGTACCGGCCTCATTCCCCGTGCCCACGTGGACGTACAAGAGAAGCTCGTTCATGCCCATATAATGTTGTACTTTCATTAAATGTAACCTTATTGCTACACTTAGAGGCGCCTCTCTTCTCTTTTATACTCTGTAGCTCCTGCTGGATTTAGCTTTTATTCCCATTGTGGAGGTTTCCATTTGTGGATGGACATTTTATGGTTACACAACCTTTGCTATAATCTTTTTATATGGACTATAGACTGAACGACTTATGAGTAAATGGTTGTGGAACGAATCATTTGAGTTTCCATTATTTCTTATGGGAAAATTTGCTTTGATATACAAGTGCTTTGGATTACAAGCATGCTTCCGGAAGGAATTCTGCTTGCAATCCAAGGTTTTACTGTATGTAGTCATGTGAAAGCTGATAAACGACACCAAAGTTCAGCTTCTGATGGCTGATGGGCGGTGCTCTGGCTATGGTCCTCCAGCACTCAAACGAACAGATCGGTAGTAAATTGAAGCCAGCGAAACGGTGTAGTCTGTAAAATCCTGATCTTTAGTTTCTACATACATACTGGAAAAAAAACGGGTAACAAACTTAACTCATTTCGGCTGGGACAACCTTCCTCATAGCAGGAAGACTGTCGCAGACGAAACACGTTGGCTGGTCACCAGTGAGTTTCAGTATGTAGCCAATGAAGATTAGTATTTTACAGAGTACAGTGGAACCTCAGATTGCGAGTAACGCGGTTAACAAGCGTTTCGCAATACGAGCACTGTATTTAAAAAGAAAATCCTAACTCGGTTTGCGAGTGTTGTCAGGATTCAGGCCAAAGCGGTGTGCAGTACCGCATATGGCCTGAGGGGGCGCCGGCGCAAAACGGCGCTGATCGGAAAGACACGGAAATACTCCAGGTCAGCCAAGCTGTCTTCAGGCCTTTCCGATGCTCTCCGGCGCCCCCCACCTCTGGCCACATGCGGTATTTCATGCCAATGAAGTCAACGCAGAACAAAATATTTTAGTTTCCATTGACTTCACTGGGGAAACTCGCTTTGATATGCGAGTACTTTGGATTCCGAGCATTCTCGGAAGCATTGAACTTCTTTTTCTAGGCTCGTCGTAGTGTTGTTCTTCACCGCGTTCTTGGCGGTCTAAAGTTCAGAGAACTTTTGTGTGACCGTGTGTAGGCAAGATGAGCTTGAGCGGAATTCCGTCGCTATACCCATCCAAGGTTTTTCCCGACATGAAAACCGAGCGTGTGTACGCGGCATAAACACTATAGTGCAAAAAAAATAACTTGTACCCTAAGCAGGCAATACGCTGCAAAACCTTCTTTGCTGATGGACCTAAAAGTGCCTTACCGATCCCTCCGCTCTATGCACAGCTTTTTGGTTTTGAATGGCGGCGTACAAAATTCAGTCCACATGTTGGGGGACCACTTTTTATCTATTCCAAAAAAACTAAAAAAAAAAAAAAAATAATAACTAAACCAATTCTTGACTTCCTGTCAGTATTAAAAAAAAAATGCTTTAAAGGTTCTGAAGGCCAATTCTGGACCTGACGTCAAAGGCCAAGCCAAGACTTTTCCACCAAGATGGTCATTTAGCGCCTTTTTGTTCTTCCTAATCCGGCTTTTACAGGATAAGAATGCCGCGCAAAGTTCAAGGATGGCAAGAAAAGTGCAGAAAGACTCCGAAATCCAAATGGCTTTCCAAGGACAAAACAAGGAAAGGTGGTTCCCGTTCTTGCACCTTGCCATTTGTCTCGGTTAGAAAAACGCCCGGTTGGCTAATTGTGCACTTTTGAAGAAAAAAAAAAATATCTCATGATTGTTTTGCATGGCTGCATTGCAACGTAGTTCCAGATTATTTTTGCTTCTTGGCGCGAATACGTTTATTGTGACTTTAAAGAGACCCTGTCACTTTGTGAGTGTGAAATAGGCCCTGGCCCAAGGGTAGCTTTCAGTGTGCCCCGCCCCCGCCCGATGCTCCTTCCTCTGTCATGGCCGACGCCAAAATGTTGGCTGCCATTTTTACTTGTGTTAGACATTTATATAATGCAAATGTGTGCAGCGCTTTACATACTCTACATTCCCGGTCCTCGAGGAGCTTACACTCTACAGTGCCTATCTCGCATTCATACGTACACATTCTGGGGGCCAAGTACACTTCCAGCATGTCTTTGGAGTGTCATAGTAAAGTTACTGGTGGAAATCCATGCAAGAACCGGGGGTACATGCAAACCAAACACCCCAGTGTTGCAAGACAGAAGTGCTAACCACTAAGGCAATTGTATGGGGGTGGCTGGGGGCGGGTGGTAACGGTGATCTCACCCCTTCTGTAGTGAGATTGACAAAAGAATGCCAATTTGTCATCCTCATAGTCATTCATTGCTGATAAAAATTGAGACAAACTGAAGATAATAGATAGCCAATGCGTTTTGAGGGACAAACCGTCCCCCTTTTTTTTTTTTGGAGCTTTGATGAGCGATAGCCATATTTCCTACAGGAAACGTATGTTAAATATACTTGTGAAGCCAACATGTGGTGGTGCGTAGCCCCATGCCCATATGTAGTAAAGCCAATCACACGTTCCTCCATGCCCATATGTGGTCATACAAGAAACATCCCCCCATGCCCATATGCAGTCATACCGGCCGCATTCCCCATGCCCATATGCAGTCATACCGGCCGCATTCCCCATGCCCATATGCAGTCATACCGGCCACATTCCCCATGCCCATATGCAGTCATACCGGCCGCATTCCCCATGCCCATATGCAGTCATACCGGCCGCATTCCCTATACTGGCAGCATATCCGTCATGCCCATATGTGGTCGTACTGGTAGCATATCCCTCATGCCCATATGTGGTCGTACTGGCAGCATATCCCTCATGCCCATATGTGGTCGTACTGGCAGCATATCCCTCATGCCCATATGTGGTCATACCGGCCGCATCCTCCATGCCCATATGTGGTCGTACCAGCAGCATATCCCTCATGCCCATATGTGGTCATACAAGAGACATCCCCCCCCCATGCCCATATGTGGTCATACCGACCACATCCCCCATGCCCATATGTGGTTGTACAAGAGAGCTCATTCATGCCCACATGTGGTTGTACTGGTCCATATTTGATGGTAAAATGGACATCCTTCCTGTCCATATGTGACTGTACCGACCACATCTTCCATGCCCATATATGGTTGTTGTGGCCGCATGCCGGTGCATTGCCATGAAATGAGATTTGCCATGGAATGAGATGGTCCGCCTCCATCACATTCTATTGGCTCACTCATGTCACGTGACATATTTAAACGTCAAGTATTGAGGCAAACATCAGTCACAGCTAGGCTATCGTAGGGAGAGGATCTTCTCTCCCTGTGATTGTCCGATAGCGCTGTCAGCAGCGTGCCTCCCGCCAGCGCTATCGGGCAATCACAGGGAGAGGAGATTCTCTCCCTATGATAGCCTAGCTGGATCCTCTCCCTATGATAGCCTAGCTGTGACTGCGAGCACGGGGGACGGGGAAGAGCTGCGGGCGCGGGGTGTACTTAGCGCTGGCGGGAGGCACGCTGCTGACAGCGCTATCGGGCAATCACAGGGAGAGAAGATCCTCTCCCTACGATAGCCTAGCTGTGACTGATGTTTGCGTCAATACTTGACGTTTAAATATGTCACGTGACATGAGTGAGCCAATAGAATGTGATGGAGGCGGACCGTCTCATTCCATGGCAAATCTCATTTCATGGCAATGCACCGGTAATGTGGTCCTACCGACAGAATCCCCCATGGCCGTATATGGTCCTACCGGCAGCATCCCCCCTACCCGTAATGTGGTCCTACCAGCAGCGCCCCCCATGCCCATATGGGGTCGTACAAGAGACATTGGTCATTCCCTTTATGTAGTTGCACCGACCGCATGCCCATATGTGGCCATACCAGCTGCATGCCTAGATGTGGTCGTGCCAGCCACACCCCCCCCCCCCATGCCTATATATAGTCATGCTGGCCTCAAACCCTATCCAAACTTTGTATTTAGCCAGGCTACTGTATTTCTTTTTTGCATGCTTCTTTTGTGGCCACAGATTATGGGTAGTGGCCTCTCTGGCCAATGTCAATCCTTGATACAATTTGCATTCCGTCAATTTTGTAACTTGCAAATCTTTAGCAGTTTTTTAAAATGCTTGTGAGTAATTGTAGCGCTCATACTACATTCCCACGAGTTCTTCTCCAAAGTTGTGCGATGTACTTTGATGCAACTTTCATGCAACGTTACACTCTATGGCACTCGAGTCACAAGAAAGTCGTATCAAAGGAACCTTTTCTAAGTCGCATAGATTGGAACCGGCGCCACTCACTAGTGGGAACGGAAGCTTAATGCCCTGTCCTTGCCGGAGAATACTTTCCCAGACGTTTGTAGGGAGTCTGGTCATTGCCAATCCAAGCCTTCATAATGGCTTGACACACCCCCCCCCCCCATAAGAATGTAAATCATTTTTATCTTCAGTTTATCTCAATTTTAGTTTGTCTCAACGTTATCGGTTCCTTTTTTGTTTATTCCACTTGGATCTCTCATTGGTGGTCATCACATTTTTTTTTTTTGCCCTCCCTGCTTTGTGGTGAAGCTGCCAAGGTTCATTCATCAGCCAACGAGTTCCTCACACCCACTTTTTCTTGAGCACCTTCTGACATGACCATGCCCCACCCCTAGGGCAGTGATGGTGAACCTCGGCACCCCCAGATGTTTTGGAACTACATTTGCCATGACGCTCATGCGCACTCTGTGGTGTAGTGGAGCATCATGGGAAATGTAGTTCCAAAACATCTGGGGTGCCAAGGGGTCACCATCACTGTCCTAGAGAATAGTTGCTTGACCCGACCATGATCAAAGTATGGGAAGAGGCCACATACCCCGAAGCACCAAATAATTTGCCCCGGCTGATGTAGAGGAAGGAACATTAGGAGAGTCCTGGGGAAGTACGGCGCCATTGGGTCGAGGAGCTCCTTTGTACAGCCGCCGTCTCTCTTTACCCCGATTGGACAAAGTGACAGTGCCTCTTTTAACGGAGACTTGATCATTGGTTAAAAGAAAATGCAATACTAGAAAACTTCTCAGTTCCAAAAGGTTTATATTTATATATAATTTTGTTTTATTATCATTATTATTATTATTATATTGTTATTACATCGGCACAATTTACTGTTTTTTTATATTGGATGTCTTTTTTTTTTTTTTCTCTTTAATTCCAAAAATCTTATTTTATTGAACTTTAAAAAAAAAAAAACGTACTTATTTTTTTTTCTTTTTGTAAAGAATCAGATTTATTTTTTATTTTTTTGCTAATCTGTTTTATTTACTCAGGACCAAGCCAGAGAAAGTACAAAAGATTAAAGCTCCTGAACCAAAATTCAAATCATCTTCTGGTTTTTATTTTATGTCTGTCTTTTTTTTTTTTTGCACATTTTGAATTTAAATCCATTTTATTGTTTAGAGGAGTGCGCATGCGCACTATAATAATCGCCGATTGACCACTTAAGGACCCCTTCACGCCAATATACGTCGGCAGAAGGGCATGGATGGGCACAATCACGTACCTGTACGTCCTCTTTAAGAGCCCAGCCGTCGGGTTGCGAGCGCACTGGCGGCGCATTCGAGACCCGGCCTGAAGCTCCATGACCGCAGGACCCGCGGACCCGATCGCCGCCTGTGTCCCGCGATCGATCACAGGAGCTAAAGAACGGGGAGAGGTTTGTGTAAACACACCTTCCCCGTTCTTCATTGTGGCAGTGTCATTAATCGGCTGTTCCCTGATATAGGGAAAGACGATCACTGGCGTCACACGTCCAGCCCCGCCCCCCTACAGTTAGAAACGCATATGAGGTCACACTTAACCCCTACAGTGCCCCCTAGTGGTTAACCCCTTCACTGCCATTGTAATTTTCACAGTAATCAGTGCATTTTTATAGCACTTTTCGCTGTAGAAATTACAATGGTCCCACAAATGTGTCAAAATTGTCCGAAGTGTCCGCCACAATGTCGCAGTCACGAGAAAAATTGCTGATTGCCGCCATTAGTAGTAAAAAAAATATTAACAAAAATGCCCCTGAGTGGATCAAACGCGTTGAAAAAATTGCAGAGATGGAAGAATTAATATCTATAGCTAAAGATTGTCCAACTAAATTCTCCCTCACATGGGCCTGTTGGACCCACTTCTGTACCACTGCCAATTACAAACTCTTGATGAACCAAACTTCCGGAGATCATCCACCTCCACACGATTGAAACCCTTGATAACTATAGCATTAAATGTATGGTCTAACTCAGTGTTTCCCAACTCCAGTCCTCAAGGCACACCAACAGGTCATGTTTTCAGGATTTCCCTCAGATGAAATGGCTGTGGTAATTACTAAGGCAGTGAAACTGATCGAATCACCTGTGCAAAATAATGGAAATCCTGAAAACATGACCTGTTGGTGTGCCTTGAGGACTGGAGTTGGGAAACACTGGTCTAACTGAATCACACCACGTTATACCTAGCCTCCCTCCCCTACACAAGGGAAGATAGAGGGAGGTCATCTCTCACTTCATTCTATTAGACACATGTCCAATTATCGCTGACTCTAATACCCCTGATACTCTCCATACTCCAATACCTGAGGCCCGGCGGCGGAGACTGTGAGATCCCCCCAAACCGGCCCCCCTCCACTCACCCTCCCCCTCTCACTGACTCCATGTTTCGATACCCATACACTCTTTCGCTCTCTACCTATGAACTTATTATTATTATTGTATTTTTTTTTTTTTTTTGCTTTTTCTATTCTATTTTATCTCACCTTATTCTTCTCTTTCTATCTTTCTCCTTAGCTTCCTACAGCTCCTCCTCTATCCTCCCCTCTTTCCCACCCTGTCTTCCCCCTCCTGTGCCCATTCCTTCCTCCCCCTCTTCATGTAGAGTCTACGCACAGATCCAGTCCCCTCTCCAGCTACAGCCCTTATTCTCTAGTACCGACAGCTGATCAGCTCCAGCGGCGGATGTTTTATGATGAAATATCTATTCAAAGCTGGTCAGTGCCACAGGAACTAGCAAACCCCCATCCACATCCATATGTAACTCTCACCTATCTTTAATCTAACCTTGGACGGTCACAAGAATTCCATTAGAAGCATAGATATGCAACAAGTTAGCCATGAATCTTACTTACTTCTTAGATACTGTTCATTATATCACACAAAAAGGGAAAAAACATGCTATATATATATATATATATACAGTATATATAATTTTTTATTATTTTTTTGTATGTTTTTGTTGCAATCTTGACTGCATGCTAGTTCTGATCATCACTGCTGTACAACCTAATGTTCTATATCAGACTCCTTATTCAACTGTATTGTAAACCTTTTTCTGTTTACCAATAAAAGTTATTATGGGAAAAAAAAAAAAAAATGCCATAAAACTATCCCCTATTTTGTAAACGCTATAACTTTTGCGCAAACCAATCGATTAACGCTTATTGCGATTAATTTTTTGATTTTTTTTACCAAAAATATTTATTTAGAAGAATGCGTATCGGCCTAAACTGTGTGGATATTTGTCGCTCTATTTTTGTTTAGAGCGCAAAATATAAAAAACGCAGAGGTGTTCAAATACCACCAAAAGAAAGCTCTATGGGGGAAAAAAAGGACGCAAATTTTATTTGGGAGCCACGTTGCACGACCGCGCAATTGTCGGTTAAAGCGATGCAGTGCCGAATCGCAAAAAGGGGCAAGGTCCTTTAACCTGCATAATGGTCCGAGGTTAAAAATCTGTAGATTCTCCGTCTATAGATCTAGAAATGTATTGGGTTATTCTTCGTCTGTGGCACACAATGGGAGCCCTGCCATGAAATTGGCATATTTAAAGCGGAGGCCCGCCAAAATTATTATTTTTTTTTTAAAAGCCAGTAGCTACAAATACTGCTGACTTTTAAAATATGGACACTTACCTGTCCAGCGCGCCCGTGATGTCGGCACCCGAGGCTGTCGCGTGTCTCGGTCCTCGGATGCTGTCGCCGCCATCTTTGCTAAGGGAATCGGGAAACGAAGCCTTCGCTTCCTGGTTCCCTAATACGCATGCGCTTGTCGCGCTGCGCTATCGAAATGGTCCCTCCTGTCTTCTATCCCCCAAAAGAAGACAGCGGGGGGTGGGGGGCAGAAAGTGGCGTAGATTATCTTCATATTCTGCAGATATCTATACCGGGAAGTGAGTGCAAATACCTGTATTATACAAGTATCTGCACCCCCCTGAAATTTGCCAAATGTGACACCGGAGGGGGGGGGGGGGGGTTCTGAAAAGCGGAGGTTCACTTTTTGTGTGGGCCTTCGCTTTAACCACTTAAGCCCCGGACCATTTTGTTGCTCTAAAGGACCTGGCCCCTTTTTTAAATTCGGCACTGCATCGCTTTAACTGACAATTGCGCGGTCGTGCCACATGGCTCTAAAGAATATCCCACAAAAATATATAAAAAAAAGTTTTTCTCAGTTTAGGCCGATACGTATTCTTCTACCTATTTAAAAAAAAAAAAAAAAAGCAATTAGCGTTTTGATTTGTTTGCGCAAAAGTTATAGGGATCAACAAAATAGGGGATAGTTGTATGGCATTTTAAATATTATTTTTATTTTTTTATTAGTAATGGCGGCAATCAACGATTTTTATCGTGACTGCGACATTACGGCGGACACTTTTGACACCGTTTTGCTATAAAAATGCACTGACTACTGTGAAAATGACACTGGCAGTGAAGGGGTTAACCTGTAGGGGGGCGCTGCAGGGATTAAGTGTTCCCTAGGAAGTGATTCTTACTGATCGGCGTTCGCTATGACGGGGAACAGACGATCAGTGACGCCCCTGACTAGGAAGAACGGGGGAAAGGTTTGTTTTACACCATGGATTCTCAAACTACGACCCTCCAGCTGTTGCAGAACTACACATCCGATGAGGCGATGTAACACAGATATTCACAGACATGACTAGGCATGATGGGAATTGTAGTTCCTGACCAACTGGAGGGCCATAGTTTGAAGACCCATGGTTTACACTTACCTCGCCCCGTTTTTCGGCTCTGTGACCTGATCGCGGGACACCGGCGGCGATCGGGTGCATGGGACACCGTGGGCGATCGCCGCGTGGGTCCCGCAGCTCAGGACCGGCATGCGCGACCCACGGCTGGGCATCTTAAAGGGGACATACCTGTACGTCCTTTTGCCCAGCCGTGCCATTCTGCCGATGTATGTCGGCGTTAGGGGGGGTCCTTAAGTGGTTAAGCCACACCTTAATTGTAACTTTATAAATGCACGCAGTGTAACGATCTGAAACTGGCTAGCAGTTGCAATCCCCTGTACAGCAGAGCTAAGGCTGGGAAATGGGAGAAGCAGCACAAAGCCAATCGGTTGTGCTCATGTGCTAACACTAGGATAGAGCAACAGGTGAGCTCATCTGCTGCTTCTACTTTCACTGTCCAATCAAAATATATCTATCGTTTATTATACTATAAGAAAAAAAATTGCTGTGTGCTGCTAAAGTGTTTGGGTTTAACTTGAAAAAAAGGTGGCAACCCCGTCCTCTGACTTGCTGCATCTTCTGATGCACACCAAGAAACTCACGGTGTGCAGTGAAATCGCACTGAGCTCTTTCAGGCCGGGAGAGGAGTCGGTACAACTGTGCAAGGCAACCAATGGAAAAAGAAACTATGGACAGCCGCACTCCAAAAAACCTTGATGGTTGTCTTTATTTAAAAAAGGAAAAATGCACTACAAGTCACAGCACACTACACGGGAGTAAAACAGCTGACGCGTTTCGCACTATAAATTAGTGCTTAACCACTTGCCGATCAGCTGCCGCAGTTCTACGGCGGCAGGTCGGCTCCCCTGCTCGAGAGCCTGTAGCTCTACGTCGGCTCTTTAAGCGGCCACTAGGGGCGCGTGCGGGCCGCCGGAGGTGCCTGCTCGCCGCGTGCCCGGCGGACGCGATCGCTCGTTACAGAGCGAGAACCGGGAGCTGTGTGCGTAAACACACAGCTCCCGGTCCTGTCAGGGGGAGAAATGCTGATCTTCTGTTCATACAATGTATGAACAGCGATCTGTCATTTCCCTCAGTCAGTCCCACCCCCCCTTCAGTTACCCTGTTTCCCCGAAAATAAGCCCTACCCTGAAAATAAGACCTAGTGTTATTTTCGGGGATGGCTGCAATATAAGCCCTACCCCGAAAATA
Source organism: Rana kukunoris (assembly GCA_029574335.1). Classification (NCBI taxonomy): domain Eukaryota; kingdom Metazoa; phylum Chordata; class Amphibia; order Anura; family Ranidae; genus Rana; species Rana kukunoris. The sequence continues at coordinate 39,209 of JAJQKJ010002174.1, forward strand.
AGCCCTTTAAAGTCGTCGTAAAAACATGTAATCCGTTTTGTGAAAAGATTATATGATGTGCAGTGTGTCTCCTTTTCTAACTTTGTTTTGGAAAATACCTTACTTACAGTGCCGCTGGGCGTGACCGGTTGGAGATCGTCTTCTTTCCGACGTCAGCGCCCCCTTCCTCTGCAGTGCTCAGAGCGGAGAAGAAGAGCTACAGCGGGTCACTGTGCTGGCTATCTTGCTTTAAAGGATCAGGATATATTTTTTTCTTTTTGGGGTTACAACCACTCTAAGATCGTCATGATGACATGACTGTATTTAAATAAATGTAGATTATTGTACATACTGTAAATAAATAAGACGTCCCCTGAAAATAAGCCCTAGTGTGATTTTTTTTTTTGTAGCCCAAATTAATATAAGACCCGGTCTTATTTTCGGGGAAACACGGTAGCACACACCCAGGTTACACATTTAACCCCTTTCCCGCCCCCTAGTGTTAACCCCTTCACTGCCAGTGGCATTTTTATAGTAATCCATGCATTTTTATAGCACTGATCGCTATAAAAATGCCCATGGTCCCAAAAATGCGCCAAAAGTGTCCGCCATAATGTCGCAGCACGGATAAAAAATCGCTGATCGCCGTTACTAGTAAAAAAAAAATATTAATAAAAATAACACCTATTTTGTAAACGCTATAACTTTTGCGCAAACAAATCAAACGCTTATTGCGTTTTGTTTTTTTTCACAAACAATATGTATAAGAATACGTATCGGCCTAAACTGAGGGAAAAAACTTTTTTTTTATACATTTTTGGGGGATATTTATTATGGCAAAAAGTAAAAAATATTCTTTTTTTTTTTTTCAAAATTGCTGCTCTATTTTAGTTTATAGCGCAAAAAATAAAAACCGCAATAAAATACCATCAAAAGAAAGCTCTATTTGTGGGGGGGAAAAAAGGACGCCAATTTTGTTTGGGAGCCACGTCGCACGACTGCGCAATTGTCTGTAAAATTGACGCAGTGCCGAATCGCAATAAGGGGGCCTGGTCTCTGACCAGCAAAATGGTCATAGATTAAGCACTAATTTATAGTGCGAAACGCGTCAACTGTTTTACTCCCGTGTGGTGTGCTGTGACTTGTAATGCATTTTTCCTTTTCTTAACCACTTGCTTACTGGGCACATACACCCCCCTCCTGCCCAGGTAAAATTTCAGCTTCCGGCACTGCGCCGCTTTAACTGACAATTGCGCGGTCGTGCGACGTGGCTCCCAAACAAAATTGACGTTCTTTTTTCCCCACAAGTAGAGCTTTCTTTTGGTGGTATTTGATCGCCTGTGCGGTTTTTATTTTTTGCGCTATAAACAAAAAGGAGCGACAATTTTGAAGAAAAATACAATATTTTTTACTTGTTGCTATAATAAATATCCCAATTAAAAAAAAAAAAAACAAATTTTTCCCTCAGTTTAGGGCGATACGTATTCTTCTACATATTTTTGGTAAAAAAATAATAAAAAAAATCGCAATAAACGACTGGTTTGCGCAAAAGTTATAGCGCTTACAAAATAGGGGAGAGAATTAATATTTTATTTTTTTACTAGAAATGGCGGCGATCTGCGATTTTTATTGGTACTGCGACGTTATGGCGGACACTTTTGACACATTTTTGGCGCCATTCACATTTATACTGCGATCAGTGCTATAAATATGCACTAATTACTGTATAAATGTGACTGGCATTATAGGGGTTAACACTAGGGGGTGAGGAAGGGGTTAAATGTGTATCCTAGGTGTGTTCTAACTGTGGGGGGAGGGGGGGTGACTGGGGGGGTGACCGATCTGTGTCCCTATGTAGGAAGGAACACAGATCGGGCTCCTCCCCTCCAGAGACAGGACGCTGTCTCTGTGTAAAACGGCAATGAGAGATGATCTATGAGATCATCTCTCATTCGCCCACAGATCGCATCGCAAACGGCCGCTCTGATTGGCCGTTCGCTGCGATCTGTGATTGGCTTTGTCCAAGGGACACGGACAACACAGGGCTTCCCCGCAGCGCGCTGGGAACGCCCAAAGGGGATGCCGTCATTTGACGGCATGTTGGATATTCAGACCCGCACTGTAGCCGTCATTCGACGGTAGTGCGGGTCTGAAGTGGTTAAATAAAGACGGCCATCAAGGTTTTTTTGGAGTGCAGCTGTCTCTTTTTTCCCATTTGTTGCCTTATGCATTGCCAGCACCCTTGATCTCCTGAGACCACACTGATCATCCCAACACAATCCACCGGGAGCGGTAACTTTATTTCCTACAACTGCGCAAGACTGAAAAGGAAGGCCGGAGGTCAGATTTAGGCCACGGCTTTGGTCGCATATCTTGTGACATCCACACTTTCCGGCGGCGTAAACCTTTCATGGGATTGAGAACAGACAGGCAGATGCTGAGTGAGTTGCAAGTCTGGAGGAATTGGGATAACCAGATTAGATTTCTGGAAATTGTCCTTTTCTACAGTTGTGGGATGTAACCCATTCCGAAGGTCTGATGGTTCCGGGTCTGACGTATCGTTGGGGGTATTCAAAACCGGTTTCACTTCACTGAAATCTCATTTAACCACTTAAGACCCGGACCTTTATGCAGGTAAAGGACCTGGCCAGTTTTTGCGATTCTGCGCTGCTTCGCTTTAACTGACAATTGCGCGGTCGTGTGACGTGGCTCCCCAACAAAATTGTCGTCCTTTTTTCCCACAAATAGAGATTTCTTTTGGTGGTATTTGATCACCTCCGCAGTTTTTATTTTTTGTGCTATAAACAATTTTGAAAAAAAAAATGCAATATTTTTTACTTTTTGCTGTAATAAATATCCCCCAAAAATATATATCATTTTTTTTTCCCCCACTCAGTTTAGGCCGATACGTATTTTTCTACATATATTTTGGTTAAAAAAAAATTCGCAATAAGCGTTTATCGATTGGTTTGCGCAAAATTTATAGCGTTTACAAAATAGGAGATCGTTTTATTGCATTTTTATTATTTATTTATTTTAATGGCGATGATCAGCGTTTTTTTTTTGTGACTGCGACATTACGGCGGACACATCAGACAATTTTGACACATTTTTGGGGCCATTGTCATTTTCACAGCAAAAAAATGCTATAAAAATGCACTGATTACTGTGAAAATGACAATTGCAGTTTGGGAGTTAACCACAAGGGGGCGCTGAAGGGGTTAAGTGTGACCTCATGTTTTTTTTTTATCTGTAGGGGGGCTGGACGTGTGATGTCATTGATCATGTTTCCCTATATTAGGTAACACACGATCAATGAAGCTGCCACTGTGAAGAACGGGGAAGCTGTGTTTACACTCCCCTCTCCCTGTTCTTCAGCTCCGGGGACCGATCGCGGGACTCCGGCGGCGTTCGGGTCCAGCGGTCACGGAGCTTCGGACCTGAAGGGGTTATGTATGACCTCATTTGTGTTACTAACTGTAGGGGGGTGTGGCTGTAGGTGTGACGTCATCGATTGAGTATCCCTATAAAAGGGATCACCCGATCGATGACGCTGCCACAGTAGAGAACGGGGAAGCCGTGCTTACACACAGCTCTCCCCGTTCTACAGCTCTGGGGACCGATCGACAGACTCCAGTGGCCATCGGGTCTGCGGGTCCCGCGGTCACAGAGCTTCGGACCAGGTCGCAGGCGCGCGCCCGTGACCCACGGCTGGGCATTTTTAAGAGGATGTACAGGTACGTGCTTGCGCCCAGCCGTGCCATTCTGCCGACGTAAATCTGCAGGAGTCTTTAAGTGGGTAAACTCCGCCCTATAGCAGTTTTACTGCTACAGGGCGGCACCTCTGCGCCAGACCACATGTATACATACAGTGGGTAAAATATTTAATCTCCTGCAGATTTTGTAAGTTTGCCCACCTACAAAGAAATGAAGGGTCTATAATTTATGATAGAGACAGAATATTAACCAAAATGCAAAAAAAAATGTTATAAATCGAGTTCCCCTTGTCCATCTCCCATTTAGACAGCCTAAAGTGCACTCACAGTGCGTGCGCGCTGCTGTCATGGCGGCGCCCCAGGGCGATGAGGAGAGATTACTGGGGGCATCATTGGGGGGGACCCCTGTATGTGTTTGTGGCAGAGGAGGTGAGTGGCGTTTAAATTGACAGACTTCACTGAGCTTGTTTCGGGATGGCTATGTAAGAATACACCAGGTATACACTTACTCCCGCCAGTGGTGAAAAGCAGGAAAGACGCACTTACTCCCACCAGTGGTGAAAAGCAGGAAAGACATCCTACTCACAGAAGATAAATATAAAATAAATTATCCTCTTCTTACTTTATCCACGCCGCAGGAAAAGCTACCAATAAGTAGTTCCAGCTTTCACCCATCACGGCGGGCAAGTTGTGTCAACCTTCAGTTTTATCAAGGGTTCCATTAGAGAAAACCCTCATACCTGGACCTGTAGAAGATTCTGCAGAAATGTTTCGTGCCACAGTTGCATCAGTACACCAAAGTCTGGATCCCAGAGCCCAGACCTCCGCAAAGAGACATGGCAAACCTTGTTTCTTCTTACACGAGGCCCGGGTACCACCCATCTTAGGCTTTTGATATCGGCCCGAGGAATGGATCCGGTTATAGCTCTTGGTCTCCGCAGACAGACCATCAAAAGAGCATTTTTCTTCTTAGCACATGTTGAACGTGACCAACCACCTTAACACTGGCGAAAAAACTGAGGTACTCTCCATTTGGAAGGGGTTATATAGGGGAGGAACTTCATTCTAATTGGGTTTGCCAGTGTCCAATCGCCTGTGGTGACTACATAACCCATTAAGTAATTAAGGCTCTGTGTTCCGTGATGTATGAGCAAGAAATAAGTATTTGATCCCCAAGCAAAACATGACTTAGTACAGTGGAGCCTTGGATTGTGAGTAACACGGTTAACCACTTGCGGACCGCCGCATGTACATTTACGTCGGCAGAATGGCACGTACAAGCACATTGGCATGCCTGGACGTGGGTCGGCGGTCCGATCGGGACCCCCCCCCCGGTACCTGCAGCGGTCCCTGTGGCTGTCTGAGCGATCCGGGATGATCGCTCCCAGCCAATCCCCGCGCTCCCCCTGCGTGTCACTTCCTCCTCCTGTGTAAACACAGGAAGGGGGAAGTAATGTAATCTCTCCTCTCAGCGGTATTTTCAACCGCTGCTGAGGAGAGAAGACTCACACAGTAAGTCTGCACCAACACTACACCAACACACACTACACTACACACACTACACATAGGCACATTAACCCCTTGCGATTACCCCCCCCCCCCCTTGTCACACTGTCACTGATTGCAGTGATCATATATGTACTGATCACTGCATTTAGTGTCAGTGTGACAGGCAGTTAGTGTTAGGTCCAGGGTAGCCCCCGTACCCCCCCTAATAAAGTTTATTTTTTTTTTACTAAAGACATGTGGCTGAATAAATTTTGGCCTAAATGTTTGACTAAAATGTAGTTTATTTCTTATAGCAAAAAGTAAAAAAATATTGTTTTTTTTTCAAAAATGTCGCTCTATTTTTGTATATAGCGCAAAAAAAAAAAAAAATCGCAGAGGCGATCAAATACCACCAAAATAAAGCTCTATTTGTGGGAAGAAAAGGACGCAAATTTTGTTTGGGAGCCACGTCGCACGACCGCACAATTGTCTGTTAAAGCGACGCAGTGCCGAATTGTAAAAACCCCTTGGGTCATTTAGAAGCATATTGGCCCGGTCCTTAAGTGGTTAACACGCGTTTCCCAAAGGAGCACTGTATTAAAAAAAAAATCCTAACTCTGTTTGCGAGTGTTGTCTCGCAAAATGAGCAGGATTCAGGCTAAAGCGGTGTGCAGTACCGCGTTTGGCTTGAGGGGGGGGGGGGCGCCGGAGCAGCCACTCGAGCCCTTTGGAAATGCACAGAAAGGCTAGAAGAAACCTTGGTAACTGAGCCTTTCTGAGGTTTTCCGAGGTGTCCTTGGGCCTTTCTGGACGTTTCCAAGGCTCTCTGGTGCCCCCCACCTCTGGCCGCATGCGGTATTGCATGCCATTGAAATTATTTTCCTTTCCATGGACTTCAATGGGGAAACTCGCTTTGTAATGCGAGTGCTTTCGATTACGAGCGTTCTCCTGGAACGGATTATGCTCGTTATCCGAGGTTCCACTGTACATCTGCGGAGAAACCCTTGTTGGGAAGCACAGGTGAGACATTTCTTGTTGTTGGTGATCAGGTTTGCACACATCTCAGGAGGGATTTTGCTCCTCTCTTCTTTACAGATCTTCTCCAAATCCTTAAGGTTTCTTGGCAACTCAAAGTTTCAGCTCCCTCCATACATTTTATATAGGATTAAGGTCTGGACTGGCTAGGCAACTCCACCATGACATGAATGTTCTTCTTCTTGAGCCGCTCCTTTGTTGCCTTGGTGGTATGTTTTGGGTCATTGTCATGCTGGAAGACCCACCCATGACCCATTTTCAGTGTTCTGGGGGAAGAAGGTTCTCATCCAAGATTTTACAAAAAAATGGCCCCTCAATACGGAAAAGTCGGCCTATACCAGTGACGGCGAACCTTGGCACCCCAGATGTTTTGGAACTACATTTCCCATGATGCTCTTGCACTCTGCAGGGTAGTTGAGCATCATGGGAAATGTAGTTCCAAAACATCTGGGGTGCCAAGGTTCACCATCACTGGGCTATAACTTTAGCAGAGAAAACAACCGAAAGCAAAATGTGTCCACCTCCATGTGTGACTGTAGGGATGGTGTTCTTAAGGCGCATATATGGGGGGGGGGGGGGTGGCTGGAGAGAGGGGGTGGTGCCCATGTGCCCTTGTAGACGCACCGCCACTGCTGCACACTAAAGATTGCACCAGCTGTCCCTTCTCCACAATGTAAAGAAACCAGGCTTTTTTCTCCCCAGTCCACCTCGCAACTTCCACTATTCTGGCCTAGGGGAGAATGACGTGCCCGTGCTCCTGCAGCCTCCTGGGATAGCAACATCACATATCCCAAAGGCCTTCAGGATGTGGGTTCTCAGGCCTACCCTCAAGTCTAAGGGGAGGATGTGTGGCCATCAGGTTCTTCCCTCCCCTGAACCGGAAGAGTCTCTCTTTGGGAGAGCCCCTCACCTAGTACTCTTTGGTGCATACCTCCCAACTTTTAGGGGATGAGAAGGAGGGACATTATCAGCAAAAGTATGCAGGAATAGGACACACCCCTTGCCACGCCCCCTTAAAGGAGAATTGTACAAAAAAAACAAGATTGGTTAAACCCACAAGGGCTTTTTTTTTTTTTTTACCACTACTATTATATTGGCGTTTGGAATTTACAAAAGCGGCAATTTAGAAATCAGATAAAATGTTTAGCACTGGGAAACACTTTTTGATGTACATAAAATGCACTTTTTATCTAACTCTATAGATCGACATTGCACCAAATCAGGGACAGTTGGGAGCTATGTTTGGTGGAATGCATTTCCTCAATCCCTTTATATGCCTCAAAAGTGATATTTGAGGGGCCTGTTTAGACCCCTGATATCGCACCAATGACCCCCCCCCCCCACCCAATGGCATTGTGGAAAAAAATGTAAAATAAATTGTATTAAAATGAACCACTCAAGGACCCCTTCACGCTGATATATGTCGGCAGAATGGCACGGCTAGGCACAATCACGTACCTGTACGTGTCTCTTTAAGCCCAACCGTGGGGTTGCGAGCGCAGCGGCGCGCTCGCGACCGGTCCTAAGCTCGGTGACCGGACCCGATCGCCACCGGTGATCGGTGACCGAAGCTGAAGAACGGAGAGAGGTGAGTGTAAACACACCTTCCCTGTTCTTCACAGTGGCAGTGTCATTGATCGTCTGTTTCTTGATATAGGGAAACACAATGAATGACGTCACAAGTCCAGCCCCGCCCCCCTACAGTTAGAAACACATATGAGGTTACACTTAAGCCCTACAGCGCCCCCCTAGTGGTTAACTCCTAAACGGCAATAGTCATTTTCGCAGTAATCAGTGCATTTTTATAGCAGTTTCTGCTGTGAAAATGACAATGGTCCCAAAAAGTGTCCGCCATAATGTCGTAGTCACGAAAAAAATCGTTGATCGCCGCCATTAGTAGTAAAAAAAGATTATTAATAAAAATGCAATAAAACTATCCCCTATTTTGTAAACGCTATACATTTTGCGCAAAATAAATCGATAAACGCTAATTGTGATTTTTTTTTTTATTTACGAAAAATAGGTAGAAGAATATGTATCGCTCTAAACTGCGGAAAAAAGTTATTTTTTTATATATTTTTGGGGGATATTTATTATAGCAAAAGTAAAAAATATAGCATTTTCTTTAAAATTGTCGCTCTATTTTTGTTTATAGCGCAAAAAATAAAAACCGCAGAGGTGATCAAATACCACCAAAAGAAAGCTCTATTCGTGGGAATTTTTTTTTTCCGTTTGGGAGCCACGTCACAAGACCGCACAATTCAGTTAAAGTGACACATCGCAAAAAGGGGCAAGGTCCTTAACCTACATAATGGTCCGGGTCTTAAGTGGTTAGAAATGGTAAAAGAAAAAACAAAAAAAGGTTCTAATCAGACTGTAAAGCCACGCCCAATATGTAGCATAATTTGGCCACAGAACACATAGCATGGTAGGGGGCCCGGTGCATTACTTTGTCGCCATATAATACATTTCCTTGATAGAAACATGTAACATTTTATTTTCCCTACCTTAGTAAATATGGGTGGCGTTGGGACGCACATGGATGGGTCTGTACGACGTGTCGGAAACAATCTGGCAAGTCAAAGATGGTTGTTTGCATTCCTTTACATAACAAATTTCTCAGATAACCGCTCGCCAGCATTTTATCTCCTATGTCATCCAATCTAGTGCCCCTAAGCCAGGGATTACCAACGATTATCTCCAGAGAGTTGGCTGCAAGGAATGAATCTGAAAATTCCAGGCAGATGAAAAGCAGAATAATATAGTAATTGATTGTGGCCTGGAGGCTTGAAAAGGAAAAAAAAAAAGGAGGATTACTTACAAAATGCACTGTACAAAATGGGCTAATCTGACCTGTAGACATCAATGTCAGATCTGCCACGTCTCTCAGATCTACACGAGGAACATTCTCGGGATCTATGACATCTTGTATCATCATATAGACAAATGAAGGAGAAGTGGGAGGTGATGCCATGAATCAGTGTTGGTCAATGTCTTTGATAAAGGAGAGAATAACCGAGAACACGGACATGCTATGGACCTTGTTAAAGACTGCGGACATGCTGTAGAGGTTATTGAAGACTGGGGGCATACAATAAGAGGTTTTGGAGACAGGGGACATCCTATAGGATTTGCTGCCCCCCCCCAGGATCTCTTCCATGTTGTCCAAGTAGATCTCCGCCTTTACAAAGTTTGCCTACCCATGCCACAGGATGTTGTTGAAGTCTAGAGACATTCTATATGAGATGCTGGAGACCGATGACATGCTTTAGTAGTATTTGGAGACTAAGGATAGGCTGTAGAGGTTGTTGAAGACTGGGAACTACTAGAGATGTTGGAGACCAGGGACATGATATAGGAGACTGGGGACACGATACAAGAGATGTTGGGAGACTGGAGACACGATACAAGAGATGTTGGAGACTGGGGACATGACACAAGAGATGTTGGAGACTGGGGACACGACACAAGAGATGTTGGAGACTGGGGACACGATACAAGAGATGTTGGAGACTGGGGACACAATACAAGAGATGTTGGAGACTGGGGACACAATACAAGAGATGTTGGAGACTGGGGACACGACACAAGAGATGTTGGAGACTGGGGACACGATACAAGAGATGTTGGAGACTGGGGACACAATACAAGAGATGTTGGAGACTGGGGACACAATACAAGAGATGTTGGAGACTGGGGACACAATACAAGAGATGTTGGAGACTGGGGACACAATACAAGAGATGTTGGAGACTGGGGACACGATACAAGAGATGTTGGAGACTGGGGACACGCTATAAGAGATATAGGAGACTGGGGACACGATACAAGAGATGTAGGAGATTGGGGACACGCTATAAGAGATGTTGGAGACTGGGGACACGATACAAGAGATGTTGGAGACTGGGGACACGATACAAGAGATGTTGGAGACTGGGGACACGCTATAAGAGATGTTGGAGACTGGGGACACGCTATAGGAAATGTTGGGGACTGGGGACACGCTATAAGAGATATAGGAGACTGGGGACACGATACAAGAGATGTTGGAGACTGGGGACACGCTTTAAGGGATGTTGGAGACTGGGGACACGCTATAAGAGATGTTGGAGACTGGGGACACGCTATAAGAGATGTTGGAGACTGGGGACACGCTATAAGAGATGTTGGAGACTGGGGACACGATACAAGAGATGTTGGAGATTGGGGGCATGATATAGGAGATATAGGAGACTGGAGACACGATACAAAATATGTTGGAGACTGGGGACGCGCTATAAGAGATGTTGAAGACTGGGGACACACTATAAAAGATGGTGGAGACTGGGGGCATGCTATAAAAGATGTTGTTAGACTAGGGACACGATACTAGAGATGTTGGAGACTGGGGACTAGCTATAAGAGATGTTGGAGATTAGGCACATGATACAAGAGATGTTGGAGATTGGGGACATGATATAGGAGACTGGAGACACGATACAAAAGATGTTGGAGACTGGGGACAAGCTACTAGAGATGTTGGAGACTGGGGGCATGCTATAAGAGATGTTGGAGACTAGGGACACGATACTAGAGATGTTGGAGACTGGGGGACACGCTATAAGAGATGTTGGAGACTAGGGACACGATACTAGAGATGTTGGAGACTGGGGACATGCTTTAAAAGATTTTGGAGACTAAGGACACGCTACTAGAGATGTTGGAGAATGGGGACATGCTATAATATAAAAAATAAATAATATAGAGAGATTACTTGAGAGACAACTACAGTTGTCCAGAGAAGGATCACTTTGACTCAATTGGCCACAAAGGGAACACTTTGACGCAGCTTGTCAGAGAGGGATCTTTTGACTCAGTTGGCCACAGAGGGATCTTTTGACTCAGTTGGCCACAGAGGGATCTTTTGACTCAGTTGGCCACAGAGGGATCTTTTGACTCAGTTGGCCAGAGAGGAATTGTTTGACTCAGTTGGCCACAGAGGGATCTTTTGACTCAGTTGGCCACAGAGGGATCTTTTGACCCAGTTGGCCAGAAAGGGATCTTTTGACGCAGCTGGCCACAGAGGGATCAGTTTGACGCCGTTGGCCAGATAGGTATCATTTTAGACGGCATTAGTCAAGGTAATACCTCTCTGGCCAACTGTGTAGAAGTGATTCCTCTCCGGCCACCTAAAAGTGACCCCTCTCTGGCCAACTGAGATCAAAGTGATCCAGAGGGATCAAAGTGATCTTGCCTCGGCCAACTGCATCAAGGTGATCCCTCTCTAGCCAACTGCGTAGAAGTGATCCCTCTCTGGCCTGTCCCTACTCTACCTTGCAGATTGCCAACCTCCTACTAGCTGAATAAGCTCTCTTAAGAGTGTCGACATAAACTGCTAATATATAGATACATAAAAGCCACTTAAAGGTTCAAGAACTGAGTAAAGAGAAGATGTCTGGGTACTGCGCACATATGGAGGGAATACATAGAGACTCACAATGGTGACGGAACTCTCAGGACCGGAACAACATAAATAAATCCAGTTGACAATTTTTTCCCCATTCAACGTCACTAATCCTGCAATGCAGAGCTTGTCATCCATATCCGGAATATAACATCGATCATTAGCATTTGCTGCAGATTTTCTTCCTTAACCACTTCAATACCGGCACATAGTCATATGACGTCCACAGAGGGGATCTCCCTTCCCGGGTGGAACGTCATATGACGTCCTGGGCTTTGTGCGGTGATATCTGAATGATGGGGGCAGCTAAAGGCATTATTCAGACGGCAATTCTGCGCACCATAAGAACGATCATAGCGGCAGTTCCGCCGCTTGATCGTTCTTATAGGTGGCAGGAGGGGACATCCCCCCTCCTGCCGCCATCCGGTGCTTCTCCGGGCTCTCGCATGCCATCGGGGACGGGGAAAGAATAGCCCAGCGCCGGATAGGAAGCATAGAGATGACTGGTGACCAGATGCACCAGAAAGTCACCAGTCATCTCTATGACCGTCGGAGGCCCGGCGCGATGTGATGACGTCACGCCCGGGTACCAGAATGTAAACAAAGCCGCGATTGCGGCTAGTAAGCATGAGATCGGTGAAATTTTTGTCACAATCTCATGCTTTCCAGCCTGGAGGAGAGATGTGGGGTCTTATTGACCCCCCCGCATCTCTCCATAAAGAGGACCTGTCACACACATTTCCTATTACAAGGGATGTTTACATGTAATAGGATTAAAAGTGATAAAGAAAAAAAGTGTAAAAAAATAATAATAATAAAAAAAAATATTTCAAACGCCCCTGTCCCCAGTAGCTCCCGCGCAGAAGCGAACACACACGTAAGTCCTGCCTACGTATGTAAAAGCCGTTCAAACCACACATGTGAGGTATCGCCGCGTGCGTTAGAGCGTGTGCAACAATTCTAGCTCTAAACTGGTAACCTGTAAAAAAAATTCAAAGTGTCGCCTATGGAGATTTTTAGGTCCCGAAGTTTGGCGCCATTTCACGAGCGTGCGCAATTTTAAAGTGTGACATGTTGGGTATCTATTTACTCTGCGTAACATCATCTTTCACATTTTACAAAAGAAATTGGGCTAACTTTACTGTTTTGTTATTTTTTAATTCATTAAATAATTTTTTTTCCCCCCCAAAAAAGGCGTTTGAAAAATTATTGCGCAAATATCGTGTGAGCTAAAACGTTGCAATGACTGTCGTTTTATTCCCTAGGGTGTCTGCTAAAAAAACATATAGGGCCAGATTCAGGTAGATGAGAGCATCTTTGCTCTGGAGTAACGCTTCTCATTTACGTTACTCTGCCGAAATTTTAGCAGCAAGTGCTGTCATTCACGAAGCACTTGCTCCTAAAGTTGCGGCAGCGTATCGCAAATGAGCCGGCGGAATTCAAATTGGGCGGGTACGGGGCGTGTAGTATTTAAACTAAGCGCGATCCCGCGGCGAACGTACTGCGCATGCGTCGAGTGTCAAATTATCCCCGTGCGCATGCTCCAAATTCTGTGAATGAACGTCAATGACGTCACATTCCCATTCATGAACTTTTTACGCAAGCGACGGGATTTTTTTTTTCCCGACGCGATGACGACGCCTATACCTAACATAGGATACTCCAACCCCATGTAGATATATCTTCGCGCCGCGTATCCCTTCCGGAAACGTCGTACCGTCATTGCGTCACGCCGGAATTCGATCGTGAATTGCCGATTTCCGCTCATTAACATATTTTTTGAGCGTAAATCGGCGGGAACGCCCCCGGCGCCATTTTTAAGTTGAAGTAACGATGCGATGGCGAAACTCAGTTACGCTGCTCGCATCGGAACTTCAACCCGGCGTTTCTTGTTTTCTGGTTATAGAAAACAGAAACGCCGGCTCAAAGTCACAGTTAGGCTGGCGGATCAATGGATCCGCCAGCCTAACTCTTCATGAATCTGGCCCATAATGTTTGGGGGTTCTGAGTAATTTTCTAACAAAAGAATGATGATTTACAAATCATAAAGGAGAGAAGTGCCAGAATAGGCCCGGTATGGAGGTGGGTATAAATGCCCGGTTTTGAAGGGGTTAAAGCACACACACATTTCAAATGACATTCGCCACACACACGCGCACAAACACGCTCACAAGAAGGGGAGGGGTCTCCCTGCTCCGTCGCTCGACAAAAAAAAAATTAAAGCTCCTTTATTGCTGCCAAAGAAAAGGGAAGGAGACGGAGAATGTTGGACTAATAGAAACGCACAATCCTCGGGATTTCTGGCCACACAACGCGGATAAGACAGGTAGATCTTCTTATGGGGATATTTCCATCCTCCATGTAACGAGCGTGTGCAGCCTCCATGTAACGAGCGTGTGCAGCCTCCCGGGGGATTTGTTGTTGTGCGATGAGGATGGGGGGAGAACCTTCAGAGGGATGTGCTCAGCGCTGAGCGGAGATCATTTGTTTTTACTGAAGGAGAAAAAATACAAAGAGGAGCCGAATTATTCATTTCTAGAACGTACGGCGATTCCCATTTTTTTTGTCGTACTAAGTTTTGTAAATAATAACAGCGGACCACGTAAAAAAAAAAAAAAATCTGGGCAAGCGTGAGACGCCGTAGGCCAGAGGGATTGGTGATTTTTTATTTTTTTCTGGAAAATGCATAAAGGAGGTTTGTAGAATGATGCAAGATTAAAATATCAAAATAATTTCTTAAAAAAAAAAATGAATTGTTAGACGGTTATAAAAAATATACAATATGAAGATTATTCATCTCGTTATTAATAAAAAAAAAAACATTTAAAATGATAATGCAAGATTAAAAATATTGAAATAATTAAAAAAAATATATTAATCTTATTAAATTGGTTAGACGGTTATAAAAAAATATATAATTTTAAGATCATTCATCTTGTTATTAATAATAAAATGATTTATAATAAATGTAATATACATAAATACATTTTAAATAAAATCAGATTAGATAATCTAAATACATACTGTTAAAAATTAGTATCAATATTAATAACTGTATTATATTGTTATTAAAATGATTTCTATTATAATTACTACTTCTATTATTATTAGTATTACATTACATATTGCATAATATACTAAATTTGTATATAAAATTTGATTAATCTAAATACATACTGCTAAAAATTATTAACAATTTTAATAACCGTATTATATTGTTATTAAAATGATTTCTATTATAATTACTACTACTTCTATAATTATTAGTATTACATTACATATTGCATAATATACTGAATTTTTATATAATATTTGATTATATAATCTAAATGCATACTCCTAAAAAAAAAATATTATTGGCAATATAAATAACATTATTATTATTACTATTGATATTACTATTAGTAGTACTTATAATAGAAATAATAATAGTAATAGTAGTATTAATACATAACATATTGCATAAATATATAGAAGTACTTTTTATCTAAAATAAGATAATCTAAATACATACTCCTAAAAAATCTACAATATTAATAACTACATTATTAGTACTATTGCAATTATAACTACTACTACTATTATTAATACAGAACATATTGCATAAATATACAGAAATCATTTTTATATAAAATTAGATAATCTAAATGCATACTCCTAAAAAAAATATTATTAGAAATAGTAATAACCTTATTATTATTAATAATAATATTACTATTATTATTTCCATTATAACTACTATATAACATATTGCATAAATATATTGAAGTACTTTTTATCTAAAATAAGATGATTTAAATACATACTCCTAAAAAATATTAACAATATTAATATCAATATTATTAGTACTATTCATATTATTGCTATTCTAACTACTACTATTATTATTATAAATACATTACATATTGCATAATATACAGAATTTGTATATAAAATTTGATTAGATAATCTAAATACATACTCCTAAAAAAAAATTAACAATATTAATAACAGTATTATAAGTACTATTAATATTATTGGTATTATAACTACTACTACTATTATTAATACATAACATATTGCATAAATATACAGAACTCATTTTTATATAACATTAGATTAGCTAATCTTGACACATACTCCTAAAAATATATGTGTATATTATATATATATATATATATATATATATATATATATATATATATTATTAACACTATTAACCATATTATTATTGCTGTTATTATGATTAATATTACTATTATTACTATTATAATTACTACTAGTATCAATACATGACATATTGCATATATATATATATATATACATAAGTAATTTTTATATGAAATGAGATAATTTAACAATATTAATAACAGTATTATAATTGGTATTACTATTATTATTGCTATTACTACTACTTCTACTGCAACTATTATGAATACATTCCATATTGCATAATATTTTTTTATATTTGAAGGTTTAGAATATTTAAATGGTCTTCCAAAAAATAAAAAAACAATAACATATAATAATTATCACTAATAATTATACTACATTAAAAAAAATATATACACAAGTGATTTTTTTCGATGATCAATTGTGGACTGTTAAAGTCAAATAATAATAATAAAAAAAATCCTAATTATATTTTTAGACTTTAAAAAAAAAAAAAGTCAGATGAAAATATCAGATCACTTTCTGAATTCTTGCTTTATAGTTTGATAAGTGAAATTAAAATAATAAAAAAAATATTATATTACATGATAAAATGAATATATAGCGACAGAATCATTTATACTGCTACAAGTGATTCTGTCTCTATATATTAATTTTATTATGTAAAATAATATTTTATTATTTTAATTAAAATAATAATTGTATTATTTATCTTGTTAAAGAGGCAATTTTAAATTTACCTTAAATTAGGATTATCAATTTTTTTTTTTTTAAATCGAATTCAACTTTTTTTAAAAAAATGGCAAAGTTGAATGACGTCGGGGGAGATCAGCTTCTGAATTCTTTCTTGGGCAAGAGGTGACCCTAAGGAGCATAATTCTATATATTAATTTATTATGTAATATAATATTTTATTTCAATTAAAATAATAATTTAATTATTTATCTTCTTAAAGAGGCGATTTTAAATTTACCTTAAATTAGGATTATGTAAAAAAAAAAAAAAAAAAATATCGAAATTCTTTCAAAAAAAAAAAATCAAATCAACTTTTTTTTTAAAAAATGGCAAAGTTGAATGACGTCGGGGGAGATCACCTTCTGAATTTCTTTCTTGGGCAAGAGGTGACCCTAAGGAGCATAATTCTATATATTAATTTATTATGTAATATAATATTTTATTTCAATTAAAATAATTATTTAATTATTTATCTTCTTAAAGAGGCGATTTTAAATTTACCTTAAATTAGGATTATGTAAAAAAAAAAATATCGAAATTCTTTAAAAAAAAAAAAAAATCAAATCAACTTTTTTTTTAAAAATGGCAAAGTTGAATGACGTCGGGGGAGATCACCTTCTGAATTCTTTCTTGGGCAATTCTCTAAAAATTCTGCTTTATTCCATTGAAGGAGTAACTCATCCTGCATCAAACAACTGGCCGTGTAAAATGAGGTCCTCCTGGTGATGTGTGAATGTGATGCTTAGTGACAGATACTCCTTCATTGTAATGTGTTGTCCTCTTGCTGGTCCCCTCATGGCCTTCTCCATACTACGCTTGCTGCCTTTGTCCCTTTAATGACTCCTTTATTCCTCCCTGTACATTGTGTCCCCTCTTCTTATCCCTCTGTTTTCCTGATCCCCTTCTGCCTGTTTAACTATTTATAGACCTCGTTAGAGCCATCAAAACGGATTACAGGGAAAGCAATTCTGCTAATCGCCGGTGCTCACGGTGTGTAAGCCACGGCTACTAACTCCCCCGTCATTACTATGGGGGGGTAAGAAGACCAAAGACTGGTAGAACTGTTTATGTTTTACGTTACGCAGATGAGATTCCAAAATCTAGATTTCTCCAAGTTTATAATTCAGCAGGCAAAATTCTCGGCAGAATGGCACGGGCAGGCAAATGGCGCACCCGTACGTCCCTTTTGAATTGAGTTCCCGTGCGGCCCGCGATTGCGGTTGTCAAAGGCAGAACAGGGGGGTGCATTTGTAAACAAGGTATTCCCCAGTTCTAGCCTAGTGACGCTGTCAAGGATCTACTGCTCCCTGTGATCAGTGACGTGTCACGCGTAGCTCCTCCCCCTAACAGTTAGAATCACTCCCTAGGACACACCACCTAGTGCTTAACCACTTCAATACCAGGCACTTACGCACCTTCCTGCCCAGGCCAATTTTTAGCTTTCAGCGCTGTCGCAATTTGAATGACAATTGCACGGTCGTGCTACACTGTACCCAAACTATTTTTTTATTATTTTGTTCCCACAAATAGAGCTTTCTTTTGGTGGTATTTGATCACCTCTGCGGTTTTTATTTTTTGGCGACAACTAAAACGTTTTTTTCTGTAATTTTTTTTGTAAATAAGTAAGTTTTCTTCTTAAATTACAGGCACTGATATGGCTGCACTGATGGTCACTGATAAAGCGGCACTATTTGGCACTGATGATGGTCACTGATAAGCGGCACTGGTATGTGGCACTGATGGGCACTCATAGTCGGCACTGATGGGCACTTATGGGTGGCACTGATGGGCACTGAGAGGTAGCACTGATGGACACTGAGGGGTGGCACTGATACTGATGGTGGTATTGCTGGGCATTTTTTAATTTATGTTGTGCCCATGTTGCCAGTCAGTGCCCATTTGTGGGCACTGATTGGCATCTATCGCGAAGATTTTTTAACATGTGTATGGCCATGGGGTACATCCACATGTTACCCCCTTCCCTGGCGGTCCTGGTGGCTTCCCTGGTGGTCCAGTATGGGCATCTGCGGGGGGGCTATGCTGCTAAACAATCAGCGTATACCCCCCCCCTTGTCAGGAGAGCCGGTGATCGGCTCTCCTCTACTCGCGTCTGTGAGACGCAAGTGAGGAAGAGCCAATCAACGGCTCTTCCTGTTTACATCGTGATCAGCCGTGATTGGACACGGCTGATCACATGGTAAAGAGCCTCCGCCGGGGGCTCTTTACCAAGATCGGAGATGCAGGGTGTCAGACTGACACCCCGCATCACCAATCGCCGCGATGCTCGCCCCCACGTTATCCTGCTGGACGTCAATAGATGTCCAGTCAGGATAACTGAACCACTTCCCGGACGTCAATTGTCTATTGACCGGGCGGGAAGTGGTTAATCACTCCCCTTCAGCACCTAGTGCTTAACCCCTTCCCTGCAAGTGTCATTTTCACAGTAATCAGTGCATTTTTATAGCACTAATCGCTGTAAAAATTACAATGGTCCCAAAAATGTGTCAAAAGTGTCCGATGTGTCCGTCATAATGTCGCAGTCATGATAAATAAATGCTGATCGCCGCAATTACTAGTAAAAAAATAAAGTACAGTAAAAATGCCATAAATCTATCCCATATTTTGTAAACGCTTTAACTTTTGCGCAAACCAATCATTAAAAGCTTATTGCAATTTTTATTTTTTTTACCGAAAATATGTAGAAGAGTACGTATCGGCCTAAACTGAGAAAAAATTTGCTTTAAAAAAAAAAAAAAAAAATTGGGGGTATTTATTATAGCAAAAAAGTACAAAATGTATTTTTTTTTTCCAAATTGTCGCTCTATTTTTGTTTATAGCACGAAAAATAAAAACCACAGAGGTGATCAAATACAGTACCACCAAAAGAAAGCTCTATTTGCGGGGAAAAAAATACATCAATTTTGTTTGGGTACAGAGTCGCACAACCGTGCAATTGACAGTTAAAGCAACGCAGTGTCGAATCGAAAAAATTGGCCCGGTCTTTGACCAGCAAAATGGTCCGAGGCTTAAAGGAGTTGTAAAGGAAAAAAATGTTTTGCCTAAAATGAATGTCTGCAAGGTAGACAGACAGAATAGTGTAATGATTCTGTTAACAAACGAGTAAATACCTATTAAATTCCTTCATCTATATCACCTCCGGCGTTTTAGTTTCTGTTCTCTCATTCACTTCCTGGTTTGC
This sequence comes from Rana kukunoris, assembly GCA_029574335.1. Taxonomy (NCBI): domain Eukaryota; kingdom Metazoa; phylum Chordata; class Amphibia; order Anura; family Ranidae; genus Rana; species Rana kukunoris. The sequence continues at coordinate 58,956 of JAJQKJ010002174.1, forward strand.
GGCGCTTGTTCATGTAAGAACTACATTTCCCAGCATGCATTGCGGCACGCCCAGTAATTCACACCTCCTTGAAGTCTCTAACACGTAGAGAGCGTCCTGCCACACAGATGTAGTTCCCAGGAGAGGGTGAGCACGTTACTGACCACCACAGTAAAGCCTCCCTTCACGGTGGTCAATAAAATCAGACAAGCAGGAAGTGAACAGAACAGAGAATACATAGAGCAACTTCTGAGCAAAAACGAACAACGAGGAAGTGAAAAGAGGAATGTCTGCAGGTAAAGGATGCTTATTCTGAAAACATTTTTTTTTCCTTTACAACCCCTTGGAGGCCGCATACACACAACCCAGTTACTCGTCGGGCTAAACTCATCATTCCGCCCGTCGAGGTTCCCGTTCAGCTGTCGAAAAGCTCATCGAGCCAAATTTCCCCATAGAACAACGAGGAAATAGAGAGCATGCTCTCTTTTTGGCTCGACGAGCTTCCCGACGGGTTGCTCGGCGAAAAGTGTACACACGACTGGTTTTCTCGGCAGAATACGTCTCCCATCGAGGTTCTCGCTGGATTCTGCCGAGAAACTCGGTCGTGTGTACGGGGCCTAAGTGGTTGAAGCATGATGGACAGCACAGTGACCCACCATAGCTCTTCTTCCCCCTGCTCCAAGCACTGCAAAGGAAGGGGCCGTTGACGTCAGGCAGGAGGAGAAGATCTCCGGCGGGTCACGTGAACGCCCAGCGGTGCTGCAACAATAAAGTTACAAAAGGAGACACACTGCAGATCATATAATCTTTTTACAAAGCGGATTACATGTTTTTTTAGGACTTTAACTAGGGCTTATTTTCGGCGTAGGGCTTATATTGCAGCCATCCCTGAAAATAACACTAGGTATTATTTTCGCGGTAGGGCTTATTTTTGGGGAAAACTGGGTATGTGCCAACTTTCACAACTATACGAGTTTGTAGGACATCCCATTTCAAAACATGGACATTATTATGGCGTTGCCCACCTTTGAGGGTACTAGAACATCCTCCTGGGAAGATGTTCCACACATTTTTGGAGGCCACCTGTGGGAATTTGTGTCTGAGTAAGTTTTATTTTTTTATTTTTACTGTTAAGACCCCTTACACGCAATCTGACTTTTTGACAACAATGGTCTGACGGACGTGTTTTATCGGACAATCCGACCGTGTGTACGCTCCATCGGACAATTGTTTCCTGTTTTTCAACAGACAAATGTTCGCTGAGAATGCTCTCAAACTTTCCGACAACACATCTGATCCTGTGTACACAAGTCCATCGGACTAAAGCACAAAAACGCATGCTCAGAACTAGGGTTGTCCTGATACCGAGTATTTGCGGGAGTACGATGCCTAAATAGAATACTCCCCCCCCCCCCCGCCGCTGCTGCCGGCGCCGCCGCATGGGTTAAACAGCGTGCAGGAACATCACAGCTTTCATTTGAATAGCTGTAGTGTTCTCGCTGCGTATAGACACTCCCCCTTGCTCGGGATTGGATGGGTGATCTTGATCTGTCCAATCCCGAGCAAGGGGGAGTGTTTATACGCGCCGGAAAAACAGCTATTCAAATGAATGCTGTGATGTTCTCCGTGCGTCGGCGGTGGCTAGGTATGGGGGACATGGCTGGAGGGACATGGCTAGAGGGACATGGCTGGAGGGACATGGCTGGAGAGACATGGCTGGAGAGACATGGCTGGAGGGACATGGCTGGAGGGACATGGCTGGAGGGACATGGCTGGAGGGACATGGCTGGAGGGACATGGCTGGAGGGACATGGCTGCATATGTGGGGGACATGGCTCGGGGACATGGCTGCATATGTGGGGGACATGGCTGGGGGGAAATGGTTGCATATGTGGGGGACATGGCTGGAGGGACATGGTTGGGGGGACATGGCTGCATATGTGGGGGACATGGCTGGGGGGACATGGCTGCATATGTGGGGGACATGGCTGGAGGGACATGGCTGCATATGTGGGGGACATGGCTGGAGGGACATGGCTGCATATGTGGGGGACATGGCTGAAGGGACATGGCTGCATATGTGGGGGACATGGCTGGAGGGACATGGCTGCATATGTGGGGGACATGGCTGCATATGTGGGGGACATGGCTGGAGGGACATGGCTGCATATGTGGGGGACATACATGGCTGCAATATGTGGGGGACATGGCTGCATTTGGGGACACATTTAAAAAAAGTATCGGTATTCGGTATCGGCGACTACTTGAAAAAAAGTATCGGTACTTGTACTCGGTCCTAAAGAAGTGGTATCGGGACAACCCTACTCAGAACCAATGCTAAAGATCAGACAACAATAGCAGAAGTTGCCCAAAGGGTGGCGGTAAAGAGCTGAAAAACAATGTGATTTGGTGAATGTTGGTTGAAAAAGTTCTGGCATGTGTATGCAGAACAAGTTCACGGGCAAAGCCCCAAAAATCTATGGAAAAGTCTGATGGAAGTCTGATGGTGTGCATGAGGCTTTAGATTGGTAACTCCCTTCCACAATCGGTGGTTGCAGCGTGAAATGTAGCCAATTTAAAAAAATCCTTAGATGGACCTCTTATTGAACACAATATTCAGGGATATGGGAATGTGTTCAATAAGAGGTCCATCTAAGGATAATAATAACACACACCCACACAGGTTGATCTGGATGGACCGATGTCTATATATATATCCATTAGGACTATGTGTGTCCATTCAGCCCAAAAGAGTATTTTTGAGGCCGGGTACTGATGTTAAATAAGAAGACCTGGCTAACAATTGACTTTCCGATTCAACACAAAAGGTGTTCAGTAGGGTTGAGGTCAAGTACTAATGTTGGGTGAGAAGACCTGATCCCAAAGGTGTTCAGTAGGGTTGAGGTCAAGTACTAATGTTGGGTGAGAAGACCTGATCCCAAAGGTGTTCAGTAGGGTTGAGGTCAAGTACTAATGTTGGATGAGAAGACCTGATCCCAAAGGTGTTCAGTAGGGTTGAGGTCAAGTACTAATGTTGGGTGAGAAGACCTGATCCCAAAGGTGGTCAGTAGGGTTGAGGTCAGGTACTAATGTTGGGTGAGAAGACCCGATCCCAAAGGTGGTCAGTAGGTTTGAGGTCAAGTACTAATGTTGGGTGAGAAGACCCGATCCCAAAGGCGGTCAGTAGGGTTGAGGTCAAGTACTAATGTTGGGTGAGAAGACCCGATCCCAAAGGCGGTCAGTAGGGTTGAGGTCAGGTACTAATGTTGGATGAGAAGACCCGATCCCAAAGGTGGTTAGTAGGGTTGAGGTCAGGTACTAATGTTGGATGAGAAGACCCGATCCCAAAGGTGGTCAGTAGGGTTGAGGTCAAGTACTAATGTTGGGTGAGAAGACCCGATCCCAAAGGTGGTCAGTAGGGTTGAGGTCAAGTACTAATGTTGGGTGAGAAGACCCGATCCCAAAGGCGGTCAGTAGGGTTGAGGTCAGGTACTAATGTTGGATGAGAAGACCCGATCCCAAAGGTGGTTAGTAGGGTTGAGGTCAGGTACTAATGTTGGATGAGAAGACCCGATCCCAAAGGTGGTTAGTAGGGTTGAGGTCAGGTACTAATGTTGGGTGAGAAGACCCGATCCCAAAGGTGGTCAGTAGGGTTGAGGTCAAGTACTAATGTTGGGTGAGAAGACCCGATCCCAAGGGTGGTCAGTAGGGTTGAGGTCAAGTACTAATGTTGGGTGAGAAGACCCGATCCCAAAGGCGGTCAGTAGGGTTGAGGTCAGGTACTAATGTTGGATGAGAAGACCCGATCCCAAAGGTGGTTAGTAGGGTTGAGGTCACGTACTAATGTTGGGTGAGAAGACCCGATCCCAAAGGTGGTCAGTAGGGTTGAGGTCAAGTACTAATGTTGGGTGAGAAGACCCGATCCCAAAGGTGGTCAGTAGGGTTGAGGTCAAGTACTAATGTTGGGTGAGAAGACCTGATCCCAAAGGTGGTCAGTAGGGTTCATGTCAGGTACTGATTTTGGATGAGAAGACCCGATCCCAAAGGTGGTCAGTAGGGTTCATGTCAGGTACTGATTTTGGATGAGAAGACCCGATCCCAAAGGTGTTCAGTAGGGTTGAGGTCAGGTACTGATTTTGGATGAGAAGACCCGATCCCAAAGGTGTTCAGTAGGGTTGAGGTCAGGTACTGATTTTGGATGAGAAGACCCGATCCCAAAGGTGTTCAGTAGGGTTCATGTCAGGTACTGATTTTGGATGAGAAGACCCGATCCCAAAGGTGTTCAGTAGGGTTCATGTCAGGTACTGATTTTGGATGAGAAGACCCAAGCAAAATGTGGTCAGTAGGTTTGAGGTCAGGTTCTGATGTTGGATTAGAAAACCTAATCCCAAAGGTGGTCAGTAGGGTCCATGTCAGGTATTGATGTTGGATTAGAAGACCTGGCGCCCGGATTTTAACAGGGCCTGTCTTAAGGTTTCATGTTTATAATCTAACTTGTTCTTTTTCTTTTTCAGCCTTTTTTTGGATTTCAAAAGGGTCAACATCAAACCAAAATGGCTCTTCCAGATAACTCGCCATTTCCAGACATCATAGAATTGAATGTCGGTGGTCAAGTCTACATAACCCGTTATCCCACTTTGATCAGCATCCCTGGTTCCCTCCTATGGGAAATGTTTTCCCAAAAAAGCGTTCGCCTTCTGGCCAGGGATAGCAAAGGTCGTTATTTTTTGGATCGCGACGGATTTCTCTTCCGATACGTCTTGGATTATTTGAGAGACCAACAACTAGTGCTTCCAGAACATTTCCCCGAACGAAGTCGATTGCAGAGGGAGGCCGAGTATTTCAAGCTCCCGGAATTAGTCAAAATCTTGGCACCAAAAATCAGTAAGCAAAACTCCGCCGGAGATGACGCCTTTCCGAGCGACTCAGAAGACCAATCGCCCGGTATTGAGATTGGCAGGAATCTAACATCCTTCGATACTCTCCTTGCAACGGGCAACCAATCCATTTCGGACCTTCACAGGTCTGGTTTCATAACTTTAGGTTACCGGGGGTCCTACACCTTAGGAAGAGACAGTCAAACAGACGCCAAATTCAGAAGGGTGGCAAGAATAATGGTATGTGGCAAGACATCGCTCGCTAAGGAAGTCTTCGGAGATACCCTGAACGAGAGCCGGGATCCAGATCGACCCCCCGAAAGATATACGTCTAGGTATTACCTGAAGTTCACTTTTCTGGAACAAGCGTTTGATAGGTTGGCAGACGCTGGATTTCATATGGTGGCGTGTAACTCTACTGGAACATGCTCCTTTACGCACGACCTAACAGATGACAAGATCTGGACATCTTACACCGAATACGTTTTTTACCGTGAGTGATGAAAAACAAATTAGTTAAAGAAACTAAAGTAGACTTGTGTCCTCGCCCATCTCTTCCTTGCCCATTTTTCCTGCAGTGAACCATGCCTAGATTCTACACCAGCCTTTTCTTCATTCCCCAACTCCTTGCCACACAGCCAACTTGCCCCCCCCCCCCCCCGATGTTCCCATCCCGCTGTCATTTCTCCACCTGCTCCGTTACCCTTTAGATCCAAAGCCTTTGATTTTCCTGATGGATTTTCTCCTAAGCTTTGATGAAAAGACGACCTTGAACCCTTCCAACATGCCATTCTCCAAAATCTTTTCTTTTTGTCGTATTGTGAATATCTGTTATTTATTTGAGACTTTACTGTCAGAGAAAACCTAAAGCCAGACTCACTGTGTTCTTCCACTACAGCGATATAATATAGAGAAATAAAAAAACACTAAATACAAACACCGGAAGCAAGAATGTATGTAAAACACACACTTAATTGGAATAGAAAAATGTGTTAAATGATATATAAATAACAGACCAGGGGGTCTCCAAATGTTCTAAACAAAGGGCCAGAATGCGGCAAGTGGGCATAGAAAATGTCCCATCTTTGATATGAGGGGGGAGAAATAGTGCCCCATTATTGGTTCCAGTGGAAGGTATAGTGCCCCATTATTGGTGTCAGTGGAAGGTATAGTGCCCTATTGTTGGTGTCAGTGGGAGGCATAGTGCCCTAATATTGGTGTCAGTAGGTATAGGTATAGTGCCCCATCCAGGGCTGTCTTTAACCACTTAAGACCCGGAACCAATATGCAGGTAAAGGACCAGGCCGCTTTTTGCGTTTCGGCACTGCGTCGCTTTAACTGACAATAGCGCGGTCGTGCGACGTGGCTCCCAAACAAAATTGGCGTCCTTTTTCCCCCACAAATAGAGCTTTCTTTTGGTGGTATTTGATCACCTCTGCAGTTTTTATTTTTTGCGCTATAAACAAAAATAGAGCGACAATTTTGAAATAAATGTAATATTTTTTTCTTTTTGCTGTAATAAATATCCCCAAAAAATATATCAAACATTTTTTTTCCCCTCAGTTTAGGCCGATACGTATTCTTCTACATATTTTTGGTAAAAAATTTAAAAAAATCGCAATAAGCTTTTAACGATTGGTTTGTGCAAAATGTATAGCGTTTACAAAATAGGGGATAGTTTTATTGCATTTTTATTAATACATTTTTTTGACTACTAATGGCGGCGATCAGCGATTTTTTTTCGTGACTGCGACATTATGGCGGACACATCGGACAATTTTGACACATTTTTGGGACCATTGTCATTTTCACAGCAAAAAAAGTGCTATAAAAATGCACTGATTACTGTAATAATGACAATTGTAGTTTGGGAGTTAACCACTAGCGGGCACTGTAGGGGTTAAGTGTGACCTTATATGTGTTTCTAACTGTAGGGGGGCGGGGCTGGACGTGTGACGTCATTGATCGTCTTTCCCTATATCAGGGAACACACGATCAATGACACTGCCACTGTTAAGAACGGGGAAGCTGTGTTTACACTCACCTCTCCCCGTTCTTCAGCTCTTGTGACCGATCGCGGGACACCGGTGGCGATCAAGTCCACGGGTCCTGTGGCCGTGGTCACGGAGCTTCGGACCGGGTCCTGGCCGCGAGCCACGGCTGGGCACTTAATCACGTATGGGTACGTCCTCTTTGTGCCCAGCCGTGCCATTCTGCCGACGTATATGTGCAGAAGGCGGTCCTTAAGTGGTTAATTTTGGTTGGACCCTGGGCAAAATATTTCTCCCCCCCTCCCCCATACAATTTTGCTCTCCACCTGCTCTGAGACATACAATAAATATCAACTAGACTTAAAATCAGTTTACTGTATCAGATCAGGCAGTGATTGCGATTGGTTGCTAGAGGTTACAGCATATCATTACCACTTACTGACTGGTTGCTAGAGGTTACAGCACACAATACGGCTTACCGATTAGATGCTAGAGGTCACAGCACATGATTTCTTCTTGTTTGGTTGCTAGAGATTACTGTACAGTAATACTGCTCAATGATCGGTTGCTAGAGGTTAGGGCTGAGTAAAAAATCGATTTGAATCTTGAATTGAGATGCAAGGGCAAATCGATTCAAATTTTGATCAAAACTATTTTTTTTTTCCATAGGTCGGCACTCCGCGGACTAGGCCGAAGCCATGGCCCCACCTAAAAATCCTGCTCGCAGCTCGCCGCGATCCTGGGAATTAGGCTGCTCACGGCCTTTTCCCAGCATCTTGGCAAGCTGCGGGCAGGATTTTTTAGGCGAGGCCATGGCTTCGGCCTAGTCCGCGGCCTTTTCCCAGGATCGCGGCGGACTAGGCCAAAGCTGCGGCCTCACCTAAAAACTTGGGACCGGCGCGGTGTCCATGGAAAAAAAAAAAAATCTTGATTCGTATCGTGAATCGATTTTTTTTTTTTTTTAAATCGCAGATTTTTTTTTTTTGCCTAAAATCGCCCAGCTATACTAGAGGTCACAGCACATCATCTGTTCACTGCAGAAGGGCATGATATACAAACGAATGCCGCCTTTATTTACATATGAATGACGCTGACCTTTATTTACATATGAATCATGTCTTTATTTACATATGAATGACGCTGACCTTTATTTACATATGAATCATGTCTCTATTTACATATGAATGCTCCCATTATTTACATATGAATCATGTCTCTATTTACATATGAATGCTCCTGTTATTTACATATGAATGGCGGTTATTCACATGTAAATACAGGGTCTGCAGGTGAGTCACACAACAATAGGACAGAGCTGGGCAGCATTAGTAGCAGCACTCCACACTGAGATATCAGAACACAGCTCAGGACTAAAACTTCAAGGGACGAGGGAATTTAAACTGGGATAGTTGGCAATGATGAGGCAGCTGCTTTGGGCCCCACAACGATGACAGGGCCCAGGGCAGCTTCCCCTTTTGCCCTGCCTTAAAGACGGCCCTGGCCCCATCATAGGTTTTAATGGGAGGGATAGTGCCCCTTTGTTGGTATGGATGGGAGGAATAGTGCCCCATTGATGGTGTCATTGGAGGGAATGGTGCCTCATCATTGGTGTAAGTTGGTGGAATAGTGCCCCAAGGGCCAGATAAAGGCAAACAAAGGGGCCACAGTTTGGCAAGGCAAGGTGTACACCTGAGGAAAATCCACCCTCTTCATTGGCCAGTGCTGAGAATCTAATGTGTGAAGAACCTCAACGAATGTTCAACCAAAGAATTGTAACTCGGTTTTCTGTAAACTCTAGTAGGGACATAAATGGGTTGATAATCATTTTTAATCCAAGTAACCCTTTAAGCTTTTAGCGATCTGCCCTTATTTATTAACATTATTAGGTTTCTGCTGCCTTTTGACCACTTCATCAACTATTTCTACAATCTGACTACTATATCTGTTTTGGCTACTACCGTGGTTCTCAACCCTGTCCTCAAGTACCCCCAACAGGCCACGTTTTGGGATTTTCTTTTAGATAAAATAGCTGTCCACAATTCCAAGCCATTGACTCTGATTTAAAAGCACCTGTGCAAGATAAAGGAAAGCCTGCAAACATGGCCTGTTATGAGGGTACTTGAGGACAGGGTTGAGAACCAACGGGCTACTGTGTATTCCATTCTATTATCTTGATCTATCATTCATGTTATAATTAGGTCTCTAGTGATATAAGCAAGTTTTTTAAAGGTTATTCAGGGAAAAAAAATATGTGAAGGTTCTCCTTATTGACAGCCAAGCAGAGGCATCACTAGGGGGTAGCTGTTGGGGCTATAGCCCCGAGTCAGAGAGAGAGACAGACAGAGAGAACACTGCCACGCTGAGCAGCACCCCCATCGCCTTCCAGAGCCTTCACTCCTCCAACCTACTCTCCCAGGTCACTGTGACTGGAACAGGAAAAAGACAGGGTAGCTGAGGACGGGCGAGAGGTAGGTGGATAACACATGCCTACCCACACAGATGCTGGCTGGGACAGTAGGGACTGCAGGCAGGGCTAGGCTCTCATTCACCCCCTCTCTCTTACCCTCAATCACCCCCCAGTCACCCCCTCTCTCTATTCACCCCTTTTCAGCCATCCCTGATGTAAGGGGTGCTCTATGGGGACCCTGGTGTAAGGGGGAGGCTCTCTGGGGACCCCGATGTAAGAAAGGGGCTCTCTGGGGACCCTGGTGTAAGGCGGAGGCTCTCTGGGGACCCTGGTGTAAGTAGGGGCTCTCTGGGGACCCTGATGTAAGGGGGAGGCTCTCTAGGGACCCTGATACAAGGGGAAGGCTCTCTGGGGACCCTGATACAAGGGGAAGGCTCTCTGGGGACCCCGATGCAAGGGGAGGCTCTCTGGGGGCACAGCAGCTGCAGGGGGGAGGCTCTCTGGGGACCCCAATTCAAGGGGGAGGCTCTCTGGGGACCCCGATGTAAGGGGGAGGCTCTCTGGGGACCCCGATGTAAGTGGGAGGCTCTCTGGGAACCCCGATTGAAGGGGAGGCTCTTTGGTGACCCAGAGGTAAGGGGAAGGCTCTCTGGGAACCCTAATGTAAGGGGGAGGCTCTCTGGGGACCCTGATGTTAGGGGGAGGCTCTCTGGGGACCCTGATGTTAGGGGGAGGCTCTCTGGGGACCCTGATGTTAGGGGGAGGCTCTCTGGGGACCCTGATGTTAGGGGGAGGCTCTCTGGGGACCCTGGTGTTAGGGGGAGGCTCTCTGGGGACCCTGATGTTAGGGGGAGGCTCTCTGGGGACCCTGATGTTAGGGGGAGGCTCTCTTGGGACCCTGATGTTAGGGGGGGCTCTCTGGAGACCCTGATGTTAGGGGAAGCCTCTCTGGGGACCCTGATACAAGGGGAAGGCTCTCTGGGGACCCCGATGCAAGGGGAGGTTCTCTGGGGGCACAGCAGTTGCAAGGGGGAGGCTCTCTGGGGACCCCGATTCAAGGGGAGGCTCTCTGGGGACCCCGATGTAAGGGGAAGGCTCTCTGGGGACCCCGATGTAAGGGGGAGGCTCTCTGGGGACCCCGATGTAAGGGGGAGGCTCTCTGGGGACCCCGATGTAAGGGGGAGGCTCTCTGGGGACCCCGATGTAAGGGGGAGGCTCTCTGGGGACCCCGATGTAAGGGGGAGGCTCTCTGGGGACCCCGATGTAAGGGGGAGGCTCTCTGGGGACCCCAATGTAAGGGGGAGGCTCTCTGGGAACCCCAATTGAAGGGGAGGCTCTCGGGTGACCCAGAGGTAAGGGGGAGGCTCTCTGGGAACCCTGATGTTAGGGGGAGGCTCTCTGGGAATCCTAAATGTTAGGGGGAGGCTCTCTGGCAATCCTAAATGTTAGGGGGAGGCTCTCTGGCAATCCTAAATGTTAGGGGGAGGCTCTCTGGCAATCCTAAATGTTAGGGGGAGGCTCTCTGGGGACCCTGATGTTAGGGGGAGGCTCTCTGGGGACCCTGATGTTAGGGGGAGGCTCTCTGGGGATCCTGATGTTAGGGGGAGGCTCTCTGGGGACCCTGATGTTAGGGGGAGGCTCTCTGGGGACCCTGATGTTAGGGGGAGGCTCTCTGGGGACCCTGATGTTAGGGGGAGGCTCTCTGGGGACCCTGATGTTAGGGGGAGGCTCTCTGGGGACCCTGATGTTAGGGGGAGGCTCTCTGGGGACCCTGATGTTAGGGGGAGGCTCTCTGGGGACCCTGATGTTAGGGGGGGCTCTCTGGAGACCCTGATGTTAGGGGGAGGCTCTCTGGGGATCCTGATCTAAGGGGCAGGCTCTCTCGGAACCCTGATGTAAGGAATGACTCTTTACTTCGCTGCTATGGGCTCTAGCCCCAGATATTTTGTAGACCTAGCAATGCCCCTGAAGTCAAGTATTTGTTGGCCATCACACCTATTGGATATCCAATTCCATAACTATGCTCAATAATACAGATTTCTTCCTGCCCCTTGCAGATGTAACATCTTTCACTCCTTTTTAAGTCTTTTACAATATTTTGGAAGTTGTCTGTGAGAATGTGTGTCCATTAAACCAAAAGAGTGCCTGCATGGTGAGGTGCTGATGTTTGATGAGAAGATCTGGCTGGCTATCACCATTCCAACTTATCTCAAAGGTGATCGGTAGGGTTGAGGTCAGGTCTTGATGATGAGTGAGAAGACCTGGCTGGCAATCACCATTCCAACTTATCCAAAAGGTGTTCAATAAGGTTGAGGTCAGGGCTCTGTGCAGGTCATTCGAGCTCCTCAACCCCAACCTGGCCAAATCATATCTTATGGAACTGGTTTTGTTAATAGGGACACCGACATAGAAGAACAGAAGAGGGCCTTCCCCAAACTGTTACCACACAGTTGTAAAAGCACAATTGTGTAACTCGTCTTTGTATGATGTAATACCAGTACCCTTCCCTGGAAACACCTACACAGTCACTCAATCATTTAAGGTTCCACAAAGATTGTCCATTTTGGAGATATATATGGCCCCATTTACACTTTACTTAAAGGATCACTAAAGGAATTTTTTTTTTTTTAAGCTAAATAGCTTCCTTTACCTTAATGCAGTGCTGTTTTTATGTTCTCATTGTTTGTTTTTTGCTTTGAAGTAGCTGTAATACTTCTCTGATCTCCACACTTCCTGCTCCTTATGAAAAAACTTATGGCAGCTTTTCACTGTGGTCTGAGCTGTGTGTCTAAAACTCTTCAGAACCAATCAGATTCGTTTTAAAAACAAAACACTGCCCTGGATTTGTTTGTTTTTGTTCTGTGTGTCTCTTTCTACTTCACAGAAACATGAAATTATTTTAAAAACGAAAGTGAAACTAGAGGCACATTATATGATTGATTTGTATCTCTTTTGAATCATTTTTAAAAGGAATCAGTTAACTTTTATGTCTCTATACCCTGTAAACAGTCATTTCAGCAAAAAAAAAAAAAAAAGTTTCCTTTATTGACCCTTTAATGGAAACTCGTTATTCCAATTGTGGTTTTGTGTGAGCAATTTTTACACAATCCCGCCAGTCACGCACATATGCGCCTTTGTTGCAGCAAAGGAGCTCAAGGACCAAATTTTGTGGAAGTTATTAGAATCACATTTTGGGACAAATGAATCCCCCTTCCTCAGAGCTGGAGTTGTGGAAGTTATTAGAATCACAAGATCCAATAGATGGCCTATATTAGATAAATACGATCTCACAGGACTAAGAACTGCCAGATGGGTTACCAGAACCCAAGTTTCATTTCTATTGGTCCAGCGCTATCACACACACACACCAGATATGTAGCCCCCTTGTCCTAAACAGGGGCTACTATGTCAATGTAGTTTTTGGCTGGGCTGTAGTTAAGGGCAGACTGTCGTTTTTCACCTGTTGGCTTGTGATTTATCACTGTGGCCACTAGATGAAACTAGTATCAATAGTTATAGTATGAGATTTCACAAACGAAGTCATGAATATTTATATTTTCTTCGGCCAATCCAGTAGGAGGCTTTGGCCACTGGTGCATGCTGGGGGAGGATATACATATTTGGGACAGGCCATGTGATTGCCTGGGCTGAGGTAGGGAGGCGCTACTAGATAGAGCTCTGCTTTTAGTAAGGTGACCAGATTTTTAAAATGAAATCCGGGGACATATATATATATATATATTTTACTAGTAATGGCTGGGCCACCCCCCTTACAGCCTGTTAAATCTTTCTCTCTGGGCCCCGGCTACTACTCAATGGGCAGCGGAGGAAGATCACTCCGCAAGGGAAGGCAAGGAGATAGGCAGGCAGGCGACTGGCCGGGACTTGAGCCAAGGCAGAAGAACATGTGAGCGGAGCTGGATGGGCATGCACCCGAAACCGAAGAAATATTCCGTCTGCTCTGACCAGCACATGATCATCAGAAAGGAAAACAGATAATGGAAAACAATCCCCCCCCAAACTAGTAGGAGTGGTGGGGCGGGGGGGGTGCAATTCAGATTTATTTATTTTTATTCTGCACTGACTGTCTTTGAAAATTGCCCCAGCTCCTGTTCAAATCCAATCCGGGGACAAAACTGGGGACAGAGTTGGTCTGGGGACAGTGTCCTCAATCCGGGGGGTTGTCCTCGCAAACTGGGGTTGTCTGGTCAACCCAGCTTTTAGGCCCGATTGTTTTGGGGCCTAATGTGTGCCGAAGTGGTCCTGAAGCTGTCCTGCCTGGTCTGGAGGAAGCTGTGTCAAGAAGGATACCCAGGGAAGGCCCCTTGCTGGAGAGATCCAGGAAGAAAGCCGATCTATCAGAAGGGCCTGGTGACTCCCATGGAGGACACACTGAAATTTGGGAATTTGCTTACAGTGTTAAAGGTTTTAACATGGTGAGGCTGTATATGCGACCCCCTAACCCTTAACTGTTCTGCAACAGAACTTTAAAAAGACAAAAAAGTGACTGCCACCCAAACATTTTTCTCAGTCTTCATATTTTGACTATGGATTTTGACTATGGATTCAGCCCTGGGGTCAAATGCTACCCTGACCTCTGGCCTCTGGGAGGTGGTGTTCTGCCTTTGGGTGTCAGAGGGGTACAATATTGATTGAAAGGTCATAGTGTAAAAAAAAAATACCACCAAAAGAAAGTTCTATTTGTGGAGAAAAAAGGACGCCAATTTTGTTTGGGAGCCAATTGTCAGTTAAAGCGACGCAGTGCCGAATCGCAAAAAGGGCCCTGGTCCTTTAGCAACAAAATGGTCCGGGGCTTGAGTGGTTAGAGTGTAGCTTCAGCCAAAAAAAATCTATTTTTAAGCTTTTTGGAAAACATAGGGAAGGGTTATCACCCCTGTAACATTTTGTTGGTCTCTGTGCACCTGTTCAGAAGATTCCACCTCATTTTCTGTCCCAATGACAATTGGATTTAGAAAATTTGTTTTTTTTAGGGAAACAAGGATTGGTGATAAAGCATCAGTGGAGAGGAGAAACCTTTTTACCATATTAACTCTTACAGGAGAGAATTTCCCTTCCTAGGGGTAGATTTCCTCTCACTTCCTGCTGTCTCCTTCCGTTTGTAAGTAGGAGTCATTTGAAAGTCGGATGTTTGAAAGTAGAGGCCTGGCCTATGTACTCTGCAGAAATTTGGGCCTTAGGTGTTTAGTGTTGCCACAACACTGTAAGCCCTCACAGTTACTCTTGGTGGGCGCTAGAACGCCCTGCTGTGAACTATTATATCAAGAATTGTTATTACATGACCCTGTTGAACACTGGCAGAAAAATTTGGCATTTGGTGGTGGTGGTGGTGTTGCCACAACACTGTAAGCCCTCACAGTTACTCTGCTGTGAAATATTCGATTAAGAATTGTAGTTACACGCCCCTGTTGAACAGGGGCAGAAAAATTGTGCCTTAGGCACTGGTGCTGGTGCCACAACACTGCAACCCCTCACAGATACTATAGTTGGAGCACAGGAATGAGCCCTGCTGCAAAGTATTACAGCAAAAATTGTAATTACACGCCCCTGTTAAACAGGGGCAGAAAACTTGGGCCTTCGCCACTGGTGGCGGTGCCCAGAACCAAAAATGTTCTTACAAGCTATCAACATGAGGAGGAAGAGAATAGTCACTCAGCATCAGCATTGGCAGTCTTAAAGGAATCTCGCATTCAAAAAAAAATGATTTGGTTACATCAGCATCATGTGCTTGGTAGCTCGGGTCGGTGCACAGGCGCAGCATATGATCGTTTACAAAGCAGCACTGAATGTGTGTTCAGAAAGAACGTTGGATGCAGGACAGGCCAGTAGCTCAATTGCATACTGTGCAAGCTCTGGCCAGTGATCCATCCTCAAGACCCAGTAACCCAGAGGATTTTCGGTGGGAAAGGTTTCCAAGTCTGATCTTGCCCCTAGTTATTCCTGCACCATGTGAATCAGCTGCTGGCGATGGTTGCTGGAACCGATCATACTTTGGGGCTGCGGACTAAAAAATTGTCAGAACGCATCGGTCAGATGGCCACCTTCTCCACCGCTCCTTCTGTGACTGACCGAAGGCTCAGCAAGACGTTGTCTAGGACCAGGAATTTGTAACCTCCCAGGCTCTGGAAACGCGTTGTACACACCTTTTTGCAAGGCCTCCCGAAGATGTTTTATTCTCTGCTCCATCTGTGACGGCTGTATAAGGTCCGCAACCTTACCCTTGTAATGTGGATCAAGGAGGGTTGCCAGCCAGTAATGATCCCTCTCCTTGATAGCACAAAAATGAGGATCCTTTCGCAGGCTTTGCCATGCAGCGTAGGTTTGCTGAGTCATTCGGTCTGGAGTACTCTAGTTTACCAAGGACGAAATGATTCACAGCCACCTCCTCTCAGCTATGTACAAGTCCATGGGTTTCTGGGGACTGTAATGATGCCTTGAGGACTGCTGCTGATGCCCAGTGCTAGGCTCCACCTCCATGCTGACACAACCCTCCTCCTCCTCTTCCTGTGTAATTGACGGGGCCACAGCAACACTGTCTGGATAAAGGGGGCCTTGAGAGGTAAGGAATACCTCCTCTTCCTCCCTCTGTTCTGCCTCAAGTGCCCTGTCCATTATTCCACCCAGCCTGTGCTCCAACAGGTGGACAAGAGAGACAGTATCACTGATGCATGCACTGTCACTGTTCACCATCCTCGTGGCATCCTCAAATGGTGACAGTATAGTGAATGCATCAACGATCATGGTCCAGTGGCATGGCAAAAAAAAAAACAAGC
>JAJQKJ010002174.1:80000-118521 GCA_029574335.1 Rana kukunoris
CTTTTGGTGGTATTTGATCACCTCTGCGGTTTTTATTTTTTGGCCTATAAACAAAAATAGAGCGACAAGTTTAAAAAAAAAAATAAGCAATTTTTTTTACTTTTTGCTAAAATAAATATCCCCCAAATTTATATAAAACAATGTTTTTTCCCCCCCTTAGTTTAGGCCGATACGTATTCTTCTACATATTTTTGGTAAAAGAAAAAAAAATTATCACAAGCGTTTATTGTTAAAAAAAGTTACAGCGTCTACAAAATAGGGGGTAGTTTTTTTTTTTACTAGTAATGGCGGCGATCAGCGATTTTTATCGTGACTGGGATATTGTGACGGACACATCGGACACATTTGGAGCTTTTTTGGGACCATTGTCATTTATACAGCGATCAGTGCTATAAAAATGCACTGATAACTGTGTGAATGGCACGGGCAGTGAAGGGTTAACCACTAGGGGGCAAGGAAGGGGTTAAGTGTGTCCCAGGGAGTGAGGCCGCGTACACAGGACCGAGAAACTCAACGAGCGAAACTGACGTTTTTCTCATCGCGTTTCTTTGTTCGGCTGTCGAGGAACTCGTCGAGCCAAATTTTCCCATTCCCGTTGAGGAAAAAGAAGACATGGGGCCAGATTCAGAAAGGAATTACGCCGGAGTATCTACATATACACCGGCGTAATTCGAATTTCCCGCCGGCGTATCATCCAGAAAACAAGATACGCCGGGTTTACGCTAAGATCCGACTGGCGTAATAATCTTACACCGTCGGATCTTTAATGCAATGTTCCGCCGGCCGCTAGGTGGCGTTTACGGCGATTTCTCATTTGACTATGCAAATGAGCCTGATACGCCGATTCACGAATGTTTTTGCGCCGCCGCGTCGTCGTTTACGTTGTTTCCGTAAGCATAAACTTACCCCTGCTATATGAAAGGTAAGTTTACGAAGATCTGTCGTATGCCATGTTAAGTATGGCGTCGGGGCAGCGTCGTCTTTTTCCGTCGTTTTACTAAGCCGTTCGCGAATAGGTATTTGCGTAAATGACGTTCACGTCGGATTCAACAACGTTTTCCGACGTGAGTTGGAGCATGCGCACTGGGCTATTTTTACGGCATGCGCAGTTAGATCGGCGCGGGGGCGCGCTTAATTTAAATACAAGCCGCCCCCTTTGAATTACGCGGCCTTACGCCGGGCCATTTACACTACGCCGCCGCAAATTACATAGCAAGTGCTTTGTGAATACGGCACTTGCTCCAGTAAATTGCGGCGGCGTAGTGTAAATGGCCTACGCTACGCCGCCGCCGATTGTTTCTGAATCTGGCCCATGCTCTCTTTTTGGCTCGACGAGTTTCTCGACAGTTTTCTCGTCAAAGTGTACACACGACCGGTTTTCTCGGCAGAATACGTCTCCCATCAAGTTTCGTGATGGATTCCGCCGAGAAAACCGGTCGTGTGTACGGGGCCTGATTCTAACTGTGTGGGTGATGGACTACCAGTGACACGTCACTGATCACCGCTCCCGATTACAGAGAACAGTAGATCACTGTCCTGTCACTAGGTTTACACAGGCATCTCCCCATTCTGCCTCTCTGTGACACGATCGCAGGACACCAGCAGACATCGAGTCTGCGGGTCCCGCGGGCATGGTCACGGAGACCGGGGCGAGCACTCGCACACCCGATTCAAAGCAACGTTCCTGTATGTTGCTTTGCCTGCCCCTGCCATTCACATACTGAGTTTCCCCATAGAATTCAATGGAAACTAAAATAATTAGTTCCGCATTGACTTCTATGGCATGCAATACTTCATGTGGCCAGAGGTAGGGGGGTGCCAGAGAGGCTCAGAAATACTCGCAGATCGTTCAGCTGCCCTCGGAAACCCCCGGAAAGGCTCAGGAACCGAGTATTTCCGAACTGCTCCAATCAGCTCCGATGCCCCCGCACCTCTGGCCAAATGTGGTACTGCACACCGCAGGAGCTTGAATCCTGCTTGTTTGCAAGACACTCGCAAACCGAGTCAGGATTTAAAAATAAATAAAAATATTGCTTGTATTGCGAAACGCTTGTTAACCAATTCCCGACCGCCACATGTAGATTTACGTCGGCAGAAGGGAACGTTAAGGCAGAAGCACGTATATTATACGTCCCTGCCTTTGCGCAGGTCGGGGGTCCGAGCGGGAACCCCCCCCCCCCCCCCCCGCTACATGCGGCGGTCGGAAACCCCCGGGGAGCGATCCAGGACGAGGGCGCCGCTATTCGTTTTAAGCCGCCCGCTCGCGAACGCTCCCCGGAGCTGAAGAACGGGGAGAGCCGTATGTAAACATGGCTTCCCCGTGCTTCACTGTGGCGGCAGCATCGATCGAGTCATCCCTTTTATAGGGAGACGCGATCGATGACGTCACACCTACAGCCACACCCCCCTACAGTTGTAAACACACACAGGGAACACTCAAATCCTACAGCGCCCCCTTGTGGTTAACTCCCAAACTGCAACTGTCATTTTCACAATAAACAATGCAATTTAAATGCATTTTTTGCTGTGAAAATGACAATGGTCCCAAAAATGTGTCAAAATTGTCCGAAGTGTCTCCGCAATAATGTCGCAGTCACGGAAAAAAAAAATCGCTGATCAGCGCCATTAGTAGTAAAAAAAATGCCCTAAAACTATCCACTATTTTGTAAACACTATAAATTTTGCGCAAACCAATCAATAAACGCTTATTGCGATTTTTTTTTTTACCAAAAATAGGTAGAAGAATACGTATCGGCCTAAACTGAGGGAAAAAAGAATGTTATATATGTTTTTGGGGGATATTTATTGTGGCAAAAAGTAAAAAATATTGCATTATTTTCAAAATTGTCGCTCTATTTTTGTTTATAGCGCAACAAATAAAAACCGCAGAGGTGATCAAATACCACCAAAAGAAAGCTCTATTTGTGGGGAAAAAAGGACGCCAATTTTGTTTGGGAGCCACGTCGCACGACCGCGCAATTGTCTGTTAAAGCGACGCAGTGCCGAATTGTAAAAACGCCTTTGGGCATTTAGCAGCATATTGGTCCGGGGCTTAAATGGTTAACCAACGGCTGGGCACATGGACGTATATATACATCCCCTTTAAAGAGCCCAGCCATGGGTCGCAAGCGCGCCGCCGGTGGCACACTCGTGACCCAGTCCGAAGCTCCGTGACAGCGCCTGCGGGACCTGTGGACCTGATTGCTGCCGGTGTCCCGCGATCAGTCACAGGAGCTGAAGAACGGAGAGAGGTGAGTGTAAACAAACATTCCCTGTTCTTCACAGTGGCAGTGTCAGTGATCGTGTGTTCCCTGATATAGGGAAAGACTGACGTCACAAGTCCAGCCCTGCCCCCTACAGTTAGAAACACATATGAGGTCACACTTAGCCCCTACAGCGCCCCCTAGTGGTTAACCCCTTCACACCATTGTCATTTTTCACA
This sequence comes from Rana kukunoris, assembly GCA_029574335.1. Taxonomy (NCBI): domain Eukaryota; kingdom Metazoa; phylum Chordata; class Amphibia; order Anura; family Ranidae; genus Rana; species Rana kukunoris. The sequence continues at coordinate 83,443 of JAJQKJ010002174.1, forward strand.
GTTATCAGTGCATTTTCATAGCACTTTTCGCTGTATAAAATGACAATGGTCCCAAAAATGTGTCCAATGTGTCCGCCATAATGTTGCAGTCACGAAAAAAAAAAAAAAAAAAACGCTGATCGCCGCCATTACTAATAAAAAATAATAAAAATGCCATAAAACTATCCCCTATTTTGTAAATGCTATACATTTTGCGCAAACCAATCGATAAACGCTTATTGCGTGTTTTTTTTTTACCAAAAATATCCAGAAGAATACGTATCGGTCTAAACTGAGGAAAAACATTTTTTTTAATATATATTTTATTTGGGGATTTTTATTATAGCAAAAAGTTAAAAAAAAATTGTTTTTTTCACAATTGTCGCTCTATTTTTGTTTATAGCGCAAAAAAAAAAAAAAAAAAAACGCAGAGGTGATCGAATACCACCAAAAGAAAGCTCCATTTGGGGGAAAAAAAAAAAGGACGCCAGTTTTGTTTGGGAGCCACGTCGCACGACCGCGCAATTGTCAGTTAAAGCGACGCAGTGCCGAATCGCAAAAAAGGGGCAAGGTCCTTAACCTGCATAATGGTCCGGGTCTTAAGTGGTTAAACCGCGTTACTCGCAATCCCAGGTTTCACTGTATTAGCGGAGGTTTTAGGGACGCCTGCCTTTACATGCACACATCAACTTTAATAGCATCTCAGTCTAAAGCCTCGTACACACAATCCAATTTTCTGGCCAACCGAGCGTCAGATTTTTGTCTTCAGGGCGCGTGTCGGGATCTTGTCTTGGATACCAACGGCACACAATTGTCGGCCAACAAACATGAACGTAGAGATGTACTACGAGGAATTTCAGCTCTTGGGCGCCACCCTTTGGGCCCCTTCTGCTAATTTGGTGAGCATTGATTCCGAGCATGCGCGTTTGTACTTTCGACTTCTGTGTGACGGATTTGTGTACTGACCATACGAAAATCAGACCGTTGCACCGCCGAAAATGTACTAGCCTGCCATCCAACATTTGTTAGAAGGAGCGTACTAATGGTCAGATTTTAGGAAAACAGTCTGTCATCAGACAACCCCTTCCCAACAATCGGATCGTGCGTACGAGGCTTCAGTCCGTAGGGTTCAATATTGAGTTGGCCCCGCCCCTCGCAGCTATAACAGCTTCAACTCTTCTGGGAAGGCCGTCCACAAGGTTTAGGAGTGTCTATGGGAATGTTTGACCATTCTTCCAGAAGCGCATTTGTGAGGTCAGGCACTGATGTTGGACGAGAAGGCCTGGCTCGCAGTCTCCGCTCTAATTCATCCCAAAGGTGTTCTATATGGTTGAGGTCAGGACTCTGTGCAGGCCAGTCAAGTTCCTCCACCCCAAACTCGCCCATCCATGTCTTTATGGACCTTGCTATATATATATATTCATTTATATTGCATTTTAGTGTAAATATGAGGTCTTTTTGACCCCCAGATCTCATATTTAAGAGGACCTGTCATGTTTTTTTCTATTACAAGGGATGTTTACATTCCTTGTAATAGGAATAAAAGTGACCCAATTATTTATTTATTTTTAAAACAGTGTCAAAATAAAAAAAATAAAGTAAAATAAATAATAATAAAAAAACAACAACAACACATTTTTAAAGCGCCCCGCCCCGACGAGCTAGCGTTCAGAAACGAACGCATACGTGAGCAGCGCCCGCATATGTAAACGGTATTCAAACCACACATGTGAGGTATCACCGCGATCGGTAGAGCGAGAGCAATAATTCTAGCCCTAGACCTCCTCTATAACTCAAAACATGCAACCTGTAGAATTTTTTAAACGTCACCTATGGAGATTTTTAAGGGTAAAAGTTTGTCGCCATTCCATGAGCGGGCGCAATTTTAAGCGTGACATGTTGGGTATCAATTTACTTGGCGTAACTTCATCTTTCACAATATAAAAAAAAAAAAAAATGGCATAACTTTACTGTTGTCTTATTTTTTTATTAAATTTATTTATTTTTTCTCCCCAAAAAAGTGCGCTTGTAAGGCTTGCAAGACCGCTGCGCAAATACGGTGTGACAGAAAGTATTGCAACGACCGCCAATTTATTCTCTAGGGTGTTATAAAAAATTATATATATAATCTTTGGGGGTTCTAAGTAATTTTCTAGCAAATAAAAACAGTTTTTAACTTGTGAACACCAAATCTCAGAAAGAGGCTCGGTCCTTAAGTGGTTAAGCACAAAATGCAATTGCTTTTAACTACAGTGGAACCTCGGATTGCGAGTAACGCTATTAACGAGCGTTTTGTAATACGAGTAATTATTTTCTTTAGATCCCGACTTGGCTTGCCAGTGTTGTCTCGCAAAACGAGCAGGATTCAAGCCTCTGCGGTATGCAGTACCGCACTTGGCCAGAGGTGGTGGGGGCGTCTGAGCCGTTCGGAAACACTCGGAAATACTCCATTCCAGAGTGTTTACGAATGCATTCGAACAGTCTTTGAGTATTTCCAAGAAAAAAGAGGGGGGGGGTGGAGGCGCCAACTCAAATAATAAAAAGTAACCTTAAAAACAGCAGTCTACTTAAAATGTGAGTATAGATGTGTACTCACAGGTTCGCTGAGTAGTAGTCCATCGGGGGGGGGGGGGGGGGGGGGGGGGGTTTTGGTGATAGGTGTGTGCCTTTCCACCAGCTCCAGTGATGTCTGCACGGCTTCAGTGTGGATGGGCCCAGGAAGCTCCTTGCTGAGCCAGCGTGGAACGCAGATCCGGAACAAGCGGTGACGTCACAGGGCACGGCGGGGATAGAAGGCGTCCGATGAAAGGAAGCGTCAGTCTACGCGCTCGGGGCTCACAGCTCCTTCTACTGGCCTGTCTGCTCTCAGGAGGAGAGCCACTAAATACTGGAAACTCAAAACAGGAAGTGGGCGGCGTGCGGCTGTGGAACCATAACAGCCAGCATGCTCACACTGCTGGGGCAAACCAGTGTGATAAAAATAAAAATAATTTAATAGGGGAATGATTAAAAACTGTTAAAAAATGTATATAAAGCACAAAAACATATATACACAACAATTGTGCTTAAAGGTAAAAATGAAAAAAATGAATGGGGGAGGGGGATGGTGTGGGGTCACAATAAGGAATGTGTTTCAATCTCCTCATTGAGTCCCCTCGGCGAAAGGGTATTTAATGAATATATCCAATAGGTCTCCTGTTGGCATAGGCGTTTAAAGCGTTCTGCAACAGGGAGGTCTCTAGAGTAGGGTGACCAGACATCCCCAGTTTTAGGGGACAGTCCCCTGATTGAGGACACTGTCCCCGGACCAAGTCTGTCCCTGGTTTTGTCCCCAGATTGGATTTAATAGGGGGCAGGGGCAATTTCAAAGACAGTCAGTGCAGAATTAAAATAAACAAATTAGAATTACACACCGCCCCCCACTCCGCCGTGCCTACTAGCTTAGGGGGGTGTATTTTTTCCATTATCTGTGCCCCCTTCTGATGATCATGTGCTGGTCGGAGCGGAGGGAATATTTCTTCAGTTTCGGGTGCATGCCCATTTAGCTTCGCTCGCATGTTCTTCTGCCTTGGCACAAATCTTGGCCAGCCACCTGCCTATCTCCTTGCCTTCCCTGGGGGAGTGATCTTCCTCCGCTCCCCACCCAGTAGTAGCCGGGACCCGAAGAGTTATGCTGGCCATACACTCCACGAAAAATTGTCCGAACGAACTTTCGAAAAACGAAAGTTCTTTCTTGAGTGCAAACCATAGTGCCATCATGTAATGGCCGATAAATCGTTCAGTGGACATAAAAAAAAAAATGGTACGTTTTTTTTACATATACCTAGTGCAGAAGGTTCGGACGGGAAACACATTAACCTTCCGATTTATCGTTCGTTCGGCAGAAAATTTCCAAACTTGTCCTTCGTTTTTTTTCGGCTCAAAAACGTCCAAACGATTTTCGATTTTGTACCCATTAACTGGCCGAAAACCGAAAGATCTTTCTTTACGACCGAATTTTCGTGGAGTGTATGGCCAGCATAAGACTTGAGAGGCTGTGAGGCGGGCGGCGACGGGCAGAGAGTCGCTGATTGTTGCCATTACTAGTAAACAAAAAATATGTCCCCGGATTTCATTTTAAAAATCTGGTCACCTTACTCTAGAGATGGCTTCAATGACCCACACCTTAAGGCCTATAGTTGATTTTTTATGTACCTTCAAAAAATGAAGGGGAACACTATGTTTGTCATGTCCCTTAGTAATAAAACGCCTATGTTCGCCAAAACGTTGACGTAGGGTACGTATTGTCCTTCCAACATAAAAGAGGCCACATGGGCAAGTGAGGCAATATACAACATACTCACTTGAGCAGTTGTAGAATTCTTTGATGGTGTACACTTTACCCTTGATGGTAAAGTTTTTTTGGCCATGCTCAACGAATGGACAGGTGAGACATGGTTTTTTCTTGCACTGGTACATACCCACAAGTGGGATTAGAGGGATGGATGGAACAGAGGAAGTGGGAACATTGCAGATTTTACTGCGTGCTATTTTGCTCTTAATGTTTTTGGTTTTACGGTAGGAAACTTTGGGAACCTGGGAAAGGGACGGACCCAAAAAGGGATCACTGAGCAAAATTGGCCAATGTTTGCCTAGGATATTCTCCATTTTCTTAAAACAATCATGAAATTGGGTGGTAAATCGTGTGGGTTGAGGATCACTGAAAATTCTGGGTTTGGGGGGTGCTTTTGACTTTTGAGGCCTGTTGGATAAAGGCTTTTTGAACCAAAGAAGATGGATACCCCTTCTCATGAAATTTTGTGAGGAGGAGTTTACCTTGTGTATGGTAATCCTCATCTTTTGTGCAATTGTGTCGAATCCTATGAAACTGACTTTTGGGAATGTTACGAATCCAGCTTGGGTGATGGCAACTTTGATAGTGTATATAGGAGTTCCCGGCAGTGGGTTTAACGAAATTTGTAGCATGAATTTCGGACTCATTGTGAAAGAGCTCCAAGTCTAGAAACACTAATTTGTCAGGGTCTTTAACATGAGTAAACGAGAGCCCCAAGGAGTTGTGATTAGTGATGAGCGGAATACGCCATATTCGATTTCGCGATATTTCGCGAATATTTCGAAGAATATTCGCGAATATTCGTTAATATCGAATATTCGTGATATTTTATAAAAAAAAAAAAAATTAATTGCGAATTTTCGCCAATGCGAAATTTCGCTAATGCAAAATGTCGCGATTTTTTTTTTTTTATAAAATATCACGAATATTCGATATTTACGAATATTCGCTATATTTAAAAAAAAAAAAATAGCGAAATTTCGCATATGCGAAAGCGAAAATGATTGCGAAATTTCGCTATTTTTTTTGGATAAAATATCACGAATATTCGATATTTACGAATATTTGCTATATTTTATAAAAAAAAAAAAAATTGCGAAATTTCGCTATTATGAAATTTGCGAATGCGAAATTGATTGCGAATTTTTTTGCAAAATTTATTGCGAAATTTGAAAAATACGAATATTCGAAATAGCGAATATTCGCCGCGATATTCGGGATATTCGCGAATACTCGAATATGCAATATTGAGTGAGCAACACTAGTTGTGATTAGTGTTGCTCACGAATATTCGCATTGCGAATATTCGCTACGAATATTGCATATTCGAGTATTCGCGAATAACGCGAATATCGCGGCGAATATTCGCTATTTCGAATATTCGTATTTTTTAATTTTTTTTTTAGAACAGATCACATCCTAGAGATCCCCATCGACGTGTAAAAGCATTGCTGGTATGATTAGAGACCTTGGGCCGAGTAGCTGCAGCGCTCATTTTATATTGCCGAAAAATCGCAATGCGATTATTCGGCAATAGCGATATCGCGCGATTATTTTGTATTGTAATATATCACGAATATTCTGAGCCAGAGTGCTCCATTCCGCATTTCTCGAAATTTCGCAATTATTTTATATTGTAATATATCACGAATATTCTGAGCCAATCAGAGTGCTCCTTCCGCATTTCTCGAAATTTCGCAATTATTTTATATTGTAATATATCACGAATATTCTGAGCCAATCAGAGTGCTCCTTCCGCATTTCTCGAATATTCTCAATTATTGTGTATTGTAATATATCACGAATATTCTGAGCCAATCAGAGTGCTCCTTCCGCATCTCTCGAAATTTCGCAATTATTTTATATTGTAATATATCACGAATATTCTGAGCCAATCAGAGTGCTCCTTCCGCATTTGCCGAATATTCGCAATTATTGTGTATTGTAATATATCACGAATATTCTGAGCCAATCAGAGTGCTCCATTCCACATTTCTCGAATATTCGCAATTATTTTATATTGTAATATATCACGAATATTCTGAGCCAATCAGAGTGCACCATTCCGCATTTCTTGAATATTCGCATTCGCATTCGCAATTCGCAATTCGCATTCGCATTCGCGATAGCGAAAATTCGCAATGATTTCATTTCCAAAATATATCACGAATATTCGTATTTAGCGAATATATCACGAATATTCGACTATATATTCGTGATATATCGCGAAATCGAATATGGCATATTCTGCTCAACACTAGTTGTGATTACAATAATTGACAAATGATTCTATGGTCTCCACAGTGCCATCCCAGATGATAACGATGTCGTCGATGTATCGACCGAAATAGATGATATGGGCCGCGAAGGGGTTGTTGTGTATACACAAGGTAAACTCCTCCTCACAAAATTTCATGAGAAGGGGTATCCATCTTCTTTGGTTCAAAAAGCCTTTATCCAACAGGCCTCAAAAGCACCCCCCAAACCCAGAATTTTCAGTGTTCCTCAACCCACACGATTTACCACCCAATTTCATGATTGTTTTAAGAAAATGGAGAATATCCTAGCCAAACATTGGCCAATTTTGCTCAGTGATCCCTTTTTGGGTCCGTCCCTTTTCCAGGTTCCCAAAGTTTCCTACCGTAAAACCAAAAACATTAAGAGCAAAATAGCACGCAGTAAAATCTGCAATGTTCCCACTTCCTCTGTTCCATCCATCCCTCTAATCCCACTTGTGGGTATGTACCAGTGCAAGAAAAAACCATGTCTCACCTGTCCATTCGTTGAGCATGGCCAAAAAAACTTTACCATCAAGGGTAAAGTGTACACCATCAAAGAATTCTACAACTGCTCAAGTGAGTATGTTGTATATTGCCTCACTTGCCCATGTGGCCTCTTTTATGTTGGAAGGACAATACGTACCCTACGTCAACGTTTTGGCGAACATAGGCGTTTTATTACTAAGGGACATGACAAACGTAGTGTTCCCCTTCATTTTTTGAAGGTACATAAAAAATCAACTATAGGCCTTAAGGCAGGGATCCTCAAACTACGACCCTCCAGATGTTGTAGAACTACACATCCCATGAGGCATTGTAACACACTGACATTCACAGACATGACTAGGCATGATGGGAATTGTAGTTCCTGAACAACTGGGGGGCCATAGTTTGAAGACCCATGCCTTAAGGTGTGGGTCATTGAAGCCATCTCTAGAGACCTCCCTGTTGCAGAACGCTTTAAACGCCTATGCCAACAGGAGACCTATTGGATATATTCATTAAATACCCTTTCGCCGGGGGGACTCAATGAGGAGATTGAAACACATTCCTTATTGTGACCCCACACCATCCCCCTCCCCCATTCATTTTTTTCTTTTTTACCTTTAAGCACAATTGTTGTGTATATATGTTTTTGTGCTTTATATAAATGTTTTAACAGTTTTTAATCATTCCCCTATTAAATTATTTTTATTTTTATCACACTGGTTTGCCCCAGCAGTGTGAGCATGCTGGCTGTTATGGTTCCACAGCCGCACGCCGCCCACTTCCTGTTTTGAGTTTCCAGTATTTAGTGGCTCTCCTCCTGAGAGCAGACAGGCCAGTAGAAGGAGCTGTGAGCCCCGAGCGCGTAGACTGACGCTTCCTTTCATCGGACGCCTTCTATCCCCGCCGTGCCCTGTGACGTCACCGCTTGTTCCGGATCCGCGTTCCACGCTGGCTCAGCAAGGAGCTTCCTGGGCCCATCCACACTGAAGGACTACTACTCAGCGAACCTGTGAGTACACATCTATACTCACATTTTAAGTAGACTGCTGTTTTTAAGGTTACTTTTTATTATTTGAGTTGGCGCCTCCACCCCCCCCTCTTTTTTCTTCCAAATGTTCACAGAGGTCATGGACACCCTCTACAGGAAGGCTGCCTCCTCATACTATATTCATTTGTGAGACCCACTTTTATAGGTACAGTTTTAGCTACCAGTACCACTGTCGCTGCCCAGGCTTCCAGTCACTATGAGCGCCGAAACACCCCTCTTTTCCCTTTGAGTATTTCCGAATCCCTCTGGCGCCCCCCCAGCTCTGGCCACATGCGGTATTGCATGCCATAAAAGTCAACATGGAAAGAATTAATTTCATTTCCATTGTCTTCTATGGTAAAACTCGCTTTGATATGCAAGTGCTTTAGATTACAAGCTCCTTCTCCTGGAACGGATTATTCTCGTAATCTGAGGTTCCACTGCACTAATATGCATACATATGTATGTGTTTTAAACCTTTTGCACAACAAAAAAAAAAAACGTTATGATTTGGCCTGTATAATCCGATTGCCCCTTCTTCCCCCCTTTTTGCTTAATCAATACATTACGGATGTTGGCCACCCCTATTTTTCCACTATAATTTATTATATTTTGATGTATTACAGGAGCAGCTACACCAGACGTTGGCCAAAGAACACAGATAACAGTCCTACCCACTCCAACTTCTGACACAGGTAAATTGTCTGCAAAAAATAATTGTCTGTGCCAACCAAACACTTCTGGGCAATACATTTATTTTCTACCTTTGCTAGATACAGTGGCGGTGCATCCATAAGGGGCGCATGGGCGCCGCCCCCTTTCTCCTGGCACCGCATGAATCTATGGTCGCCACTGCCGCCCACTATTCCAGTACCCAACCCCTTTTTGGGTGCCGGGCACCGGAATTACAGCGGTGGGGTATTTTTTGAAAGCACCTGATTAGAGCCGTTGGCATCCAAAAAGGTGAACCATGTGCTCACCGTTCACTCAGCATTGTGTTAGGAAAGCGAATGAATAACACTGAACTGACTCTCAGCCAATCAGGTGCTCGGGTCTGTTACCCATCACCTGATTGGCTGAAAAGACATTGGCTGTGGTTGGACGCGTTCAATCATAGCAGAGGACGGGAAAAAACATCGGAGGAGCGTGGAGGACATCGCTGTGACCGGCTGCCCCACGAGACAAGGTAAGCGCATGGGCACAGTAGCAGCAATTGATGGGCACAATGACCGCAGTTAATGGGCACAGTAGCGGCAGATGATGGGCACAGTAATGGCATCTGAATTACAGTGGTGGGGGTGTTTTTGGAAGCGCCTGATTAGAGCCGTTGGTTCTCTTAGGCATCCCGATTAGAGCCGTTGGTTCTCTTAGGCGTCCCGATTAGAGCCGTTGGTTCTCTTAGGCGTCCCGATTAGAGCCGTCGGTTCTCTTAGGCGTCCCGATTAGAGTCGTCGATTCTCTTAGGCATCCCGAGTAGAGCCATCGGTTCTCTTAGGCGTCCCGATTAGAGCCGTTGGTTCTCTTAGGCGTCCCGATTAGAGCCGTCGGTTCTCTTAGGCGTCCCGATTAGAGCCGTTGGTCCTCTTAGGCGTCCCGATTAGAGCCGTTGGTCCTCTTAGGCGTCCCGATTAGAGCCGTTGGTTCTCTTAGGCGTCCCGATTAGAGCCGTTGGTTCTCTTAGGCGTCCCGATTAGAGCCGTCGGTTCTCTTAGGCGTCCCGATTGGAGCCGTTGGTTCTCTTAGGCGTCCCGATTAGAGCCGTCGGTCCTCTTAGGCGTCCCGATTAGAGCCGTTGGTTCTCTTAGGCGTCCCGATTAGAGCCGTCGGTCCTCTTAGGCGTCCCGATTAGAGCCGTTGGTTCTCTGAGGCCGCGTACACACGAGGGGATATGTCCGCTGAAAACGGTCCGATGGACCGTTTCAGCAGACATCTCCGCTCGTGTGTATGGGCTAGCGGACAGATTTCTCCACCCGACAGATTTCAAAGCAAGCTTTGAAATCTATCCGGTGGGAATCTGTCCGCCCGACATGTCTGCTGGTAAGTACACTTACCAGCAGACATGTCGGCCCCCACCGCCGCCGCGCCGCTGCCGAATGGATTTGGCGCATGCGCGGAAGTGTTTTACTTCCTGGTGCGGTGACGTGGCGGTGACGCGGCGGCGTCAACGTCACCGCCGCGTCACCGCCACGTCACCGCGCCGTCCGGCGGCGGGGAATTTGATCCGATGGTGTGTACACGCCATCGGATCAAACTCCCGATCGGACATATCCGATGGAAATGGTCCGCGGACCGTTTTCATCGGATATGTCCGATCGTGTGTATGGGGCCTTAGGTGTCCCGATTAGAGCCGTCGGTCCTCTTAGGCGTCCCGATTAGAGCCGTTGGTCCTCTTAGGCGTCCCGATTAGAGCCGTTGGTTCTCTTAGGCGTCCTGATTAGAGCCGTTGGTTCTCTTAGGCGTCCCGATTAGAGCCGTTGGTTCTCTCAGGCGTCCCGATTAGAGCCGTTGGTTCTCTTAGGCATCCGAATTAGAGCAGTGGGATGTAATAGGCTGCCAAATTGGTAAACAGCGGGCGCAAGGCTGTGTGTTCACTGTTTACGTAGTGTTGTATTAGAGAAGCGAACTAATCGCTAATCACTAATCGCTTCCCTAACACTGACCCGCCTCTCCGCCAATCAGGTGGTCGGGTCTGGTTACCCTGTCACCTGATTAGCTGAAGCGACAGGTGCTGTGATTGGACACCTATCAGGCGTCCAATCATAGCAGTGATGGCAGGAGGAGGATGGGAGAAGACATGGAGGACTCGGAGCGTGGAGGACAGCCCCGAGACAGGCAAGTGCCAGGCGGAGGGGGGGAGCACACTGGCAGCATTTGATGGGGCACAGTGGCGGCAATTGATGGGCACAGTGGCTGTGCTTAAAAGTTTTTTTTTTTCAGTTTGCTTGTGCCCCCCAAAATTTTGAACACCAGCCACCACTGATCAGTACCCTTCACTACCTACACCTGAATGCAATTATTTAGAGAGGTATAAACATATAGACCATATAGAGTGGTTGTTTGGAAAGTTTAAGACCCCTTTATTGCAAAACAATATGTAGATTTTAATCCCATTACAATTAAAAGACGGTTGTCTTTCTTGTCTAGCTCATCCTGTCGGCGTAGAACTGAGTGAACCAATCCCACCACCACTGATGAAAACACAAGAACAAGATAGCGGTAATGAGCTTTCCAGTTCAAGCCTAGACAGCCACGATTCTACTGCAGCTTCTACAGGGCTTCCCCCCGAGGAACCCGAAGAACTTCCCCCCGAGGAACCTCCCCACAAGGAACCCAAGGAACCTCCCCACGAGGAACCCAAGGAACCCCCCCACGAGGAACCTCCCCACGAGGAACCCAAGGAACCCCCCCACGAGGAACCTCCCCACGAGGAACCCAAGGAACCTCCCCACGAGGAACCCAAGGAACCTCCCCACGAGGAACCCAAGGAACCTCCCCACGAGGAACCCAAGGAACCCCCCCACGAGGAGCCCAAGGAACTTCCCCCTGTAACGGACCTTTCTCCTCCATGTGAAAATCAAGAAAACCCACCACGGCCCAACACTTTAGACTTGTCCCACTCTCTTCAGGAGAGTCACCAAGTAAATAGCCTGGAGATCCAAAAACCAAATATGGAAGAAACACAGGAAAATGGTATAGAGAGTTGTCCAGAGGCCTCCAAGCTGAATGAAGAGAAAAAGGCACTTGAAGGAGAGTTGGTGAAGTGCATTGAGGAATATCGAAAAATTAAGATTCCGGCTTTTCCCAACAAGAAACGCAACTGGCAGAATGACCTTCTGAAGAAATACGAACTCTGAGATGCTTAGATTGTCAGACAGAAAAGTTTGTATATGTTGTTTTTTTTTTTTTTAAAGAACTGTATTACTCGGAACAAAAAGCTTTTAGAGGGAAACTCACTTTGCCTATTGAGGCCAAAAATCACAGCGTCACCCAATGATTTCAGTTATTAGGAAAAAAAATTGCACGCTACCATGTTCTAATTTTTAGGAAAATGTAAACCATCAGCCTCCAGTGAATATAGTGAAAATAAACTCAGAAAAAATATTATATATATATATATATATATATAAAAATAAAACAGAACCCCAAATGAGACAGGGGTTAAAGCCGTTTAAGATATTCCATTCCCCAACCTAAGACAGCTATCGACACTCCACAGTCAGGCAAACAAACCCCAATAACGAGGCACACAGCTCTGTCTGAGGTTCCACACAAATAGACCCTTTATTGAGAAAATAAGGCTCTTATATACACGTTAGGATCCTGCAGTAACCAAAATGACCCAACTCCACCCACAAGATCATACAATGGTTCCTAATGAGCCTCCAATACACATCTTTTAGTAGACAGACATTCTGACTCCGGCTCTGACCTAATTTACATGAGCTAATTAACTACAGCTGATGACTCATACACCTGACCTTTAGGCCATCTGCTAACTTACAATACACACATTACCATCAATAGACCTTCACACAATACAGGGTCAATTAGCACAACACAATGAAAGATCCTTAGAAGCCATCCTAGATTCATTTACATTGCAGTAGCAGACCTAATTACCACAGCAGGCTTTATAGTACACAACAGCCAACACCAATATAAATAAAATATATACAATATATATATATACACCGCATTAAATCTGACTAGCACAGACCATAGTGGGGTTCTCATTCACCCTGTGACCCTATTAGAGACACAGGGTGATCTACACATAAGAGGCATCGGGGAGCTTCTGGGTCCCATGGGCCCTTCCGTATATATAGTGACCGTAAATTAGCTGTAACCACTTAGTAATGTACTCAAAAAACACTGCGTAAAGATGTTAAAGAAAAAGATGGAAATGGTGCACTTATATAAAATAATGTGCAATAAAGTAATATATTCAAAGAATGAATATGATGAGTATCCAAACATACAAATAAATAAAAAAATGTGAATAAAGTCCAACTAAAGCCCAATAGTAGGAGTTAGTTGATGTAAAAAGGCAAAAATCTCATAGAGATAACTTGATAGAAGAAAAAAAACAGATAAAACATTTATCCAAACATCGACTGTTAAATGAATTGGCCGCTCACCTCCAACAATGACCCAAGGGTCAAACAAGGCTCATCAGATAGTCAGATAAGGAATCCTGCTGATGGATCTGTAAAGGCATCGGGCCCGATCCACAAAAACGGGCGTATCTTTTGGGCGGGCGTAGCGTATCTTGTTTACGCTACGCCGCCGTAAGTTAGAAAGGCAAGTTCCGTATCCACAAAGGACTTGCGTCCTAAGTTACGGCGGCGTAGCGTAAATAGGCCGGCGTAAGCCCGGGTAATTCACGGAAGTTCGGTGAGGAGGCGAGTGTGTGTGTGTCACTACTCCCATTGTTTTTTACTGCGTTTTTTTATCCTTACTTACAGTTTTTTTTACTAAATAAATTTACTTTTCATTTGGCAATATTGCACTACGGCTGTTCTTTGTTTCCTTTGAGCGCCATTTATACAAGAAATGCCATTCCTTGGAGAGAGAGACGTTTCCTCTATATGTGGAATTACCCAAGATGTTTTGATGCCAAGTTTTGGACGTAGTTCTTCGTCTTCGCCTGGAACCTGGATGCCTTATCTGATTATCTTATGAGCCTTGTCTGACCCTCGGGCCATTGTTGACCCTCGGGCCATTGTTGGAGGTGAGCGGCCAATTCATAAATTTAACAGTCGATGTTTGGATTGATGTTTTATCTTTTTTTTTTTATTTTCTTTATAAAAGTTATCCCTATGAGATTTTTGCCTTTATATGAACTAACTCCTACCACTGGGCTTTAGTTGGACTTTAATCACATTTATTTGTATGGTTTGGATCCTCATCATATTCATTCTTTGAGTATATTACTTTATGGCACATTATTAAATAAGCGCACCATTTCCATCTTTTTCTTTTACCCAATGATATCAGTCTTTGCAGCCCTTCCTCACTGCTCATTTCATCTGTTGAGGACCCAAATAGGGTTGCCATCTTTTCTTCAATTCATACCCAAACGCTTTAGTGGTGCACTCAATTCTTTTTTTTTTTTTCTTTTTTATAGCTTAAACTACAGTGGAACCTCGGATTCCGAGCATAATCTGTTCCAGGAGAATTCTTGTAATCCAAAGTACTCGCATATCAAAAGCGAGTTTCCCCATAGAAAGTCAATGGAAACAAAGATAATTCGTTCCGTATTGACTTCAATTGCATGCAATACCGTATGTGGCCAGAGGTGGAGGGGGGGCGTCGAGAACAGCTTAGCTGACCGCGCAAACCCTCGGAAAGGCTCAGCAACACCCAGAAAACAGAGGGCCAGATTCTCATAGAATTTCGCTTGCGTATCGTAAGCCATTTACACTATGCCGCTGCATCGTACTAGAGCAGGTGCCGTATTCTTTAACCATTTGCTCCGTAGTTTGCGTTGGCGTAGCGAAAATGGCCCAGCGTAAGCCCGCGTAATTCAAATGAGGCGGCTTGTATTTAAATTAAGCGCGCCCCCGCGTCGAACGAACTGCGCATGCGCCGGCCGGGGAAAAAGCCCAGTGCGCATGCTCCAGCTCACGTCGGAAAGCGTAGTTGAAACCGACGTCAAAACAACGTGATCGTCACTTCGCGAATGAGTTAGTAAAACGCAGTAAGCGACGGAAAAAGCCGACGCTGACCCGACGCCATACTTAACATGGCATCCGACGGCACCCGACGGCATCCGACGGCATCCGACGGTACTTCGTAAGGTTACTCCACATAGAAGCTGGGGTAACCTTACGCGGACGAAAACGACGTACGCGACGACGGGGCGGGGTAAAAGCGATCGGGAATCGGCGTACTAGCCTCATTTGCATATGCAAATGAGAAAACAACGTAAAGGCCACCTAGTGGCCGGAGTTGTCATTACAACTACGATCCGCAAGTGTAATGGTTTTACACTTGTCGGATGTTGAAGCGTATCTATGCAAAAGTGATGCTAAGCATCACGCGCATAGATACGAGGCAAAAAAAATTGCAATACGACGGGGTATCTGAGATACTCCGTCGTATCGCCGCTGAGAATCTGGCCCAGAGTGTTTCCGAAAGGCTCCGATCGACTCTGGCGCCCCCCCCACCTCAGGCCAAATGGGGTACTGCACACCCAATTTGCTTGAATTCTGAAAACAGAACACTCGCAAACAGAGTCAGAATTTTTTTTTTTTTAAGTTTCTCATTATTTAAAATGCTTGTTAACCACGTTACTCGTAAACGGAGGTTCCACTGTACTGGTTGAACTTTTTTTAAGTTTTGGATAGCGTAGTAAGAGCTAAAACCCCTCTACTTATTATCCCATTGGAGAGAATTCTCTTCACTTCCATCCCCAAATGGTACATAAAGTGTGGAAAAATCTCTACCTGGTGAGGGACAGTAACCTCTTCAACAGCTGTCACCGTAGCAGGTGTCCCCACTGGAACCTGTTTCTGTGAAAACTTACAAATTTGGGATTTCCCATAAGTTTCTGTTTCAGGGGCAATGGTCACTATGAGAAATAGAGAGGGTGAATCTACCCAACGGTGCCACAGACCGCTTACCAATCCAGGCACCTGAATGAATAAAAGTTTTGGACATACAGTTGTGTTCTTAAAGTCTATGTATTACGAAAAGAAAGCCCATCTAAAACGGTTCATTCTACAGATTGTATTTATTCTTATAACATGGTATTACATTTACAGATATCTCTTCTACACGACAGTCTTTGGAATAAACTATTTTTATTACTACCATTTTGTTTACTACATATATTAAAACATAAGCACATGTGTACGTCCTAATATTCCTGTAGGCCAAGTCAGTTGCCACTGTTTTAGCCATTATGTTAACCACTTAAGACCCGGACCAATGTGCTGCCAAATGACCAAAGGGTTTTTTGCGATTCGGCACTGCGTCACTTTAACATACAATTGCGCGGTCGTGCGACGTGGCTCCCAAACAAAATTTGCGTCCTTTTCTTCCCACAAATAGAGCTTTCTTTTGGTGGTATTTGATCGCCTCTGCGATTTTTATTTTTTGCTCTATATACAAAAATAGAGCGACATTTGTGAAAAAAAAATCTATATTTTTTACTTTTTGTTATAAGAAAAATCAAATAAACTAAATTTTAGTCAAACATTTAGGCCAAAATTTATTTAGCCACATGTCTTTAGTAAAAAAAAAAAAATCGCAATAAAAAAAAAATTAGCTACCTAGCGGGAACAGCGACACTAATACAGCGATCAGAAAAATGATCGCTTAGTGACGCTGGCAATAGGGAGTGAAAGAGTTAACTAGGGCGGTGATCAAGGGGTTAAAACTTTATTAGGGGGGGTACGGGGGCTACCCTGAACCTAACACTAACTGACTTTTACACTGCCTGTCACACTGACACTAAATACAGTAATCATACATATATGATTACTGCATTCAGTGACACTGTGACAGGGGGGAGGGAGGGGGGGGCGATCGCGGGGGTTAAATGTGTTTTTTGTGTAGTGTAGGTGCAGTGTAGTGTTGTGCAGACTTACTTGTGTTGTGATCTCTCCTCAGCGGTGGTTGAAAAAACCACAGAGGGGAGAGATCACGTCGCTTCCTCCTTCCTGTGTTTACACAGGAGTAGGAAGTGACAGGGCGGGGGGAGCGCGCGCATTGGCTGAGAGCGATCCGGAGGGGGCGGACAAAAACGAATAGCCGCCCCCTCTTGTCGGATCGCTCCTGCAGCCGCGCGGACCGTCGCATGTACGGGGGGGGGGGGGGGGGGTCCGATCGGACCCCCGATCCCCCCCAAGGCACCAACGTATATATACGTTGATGTGCCTGTCGGTGCCATTCTGCCGACGTAAATGTACATGCGGCCGTCCTTAAGTGGTTAATTAGGACCGATCCTAGGCGGGTGTGTGGGGTGCAGTTTACCCAGGCACCACAGAAGTGGGGGCGCTCAAGCGCCAAAGTGCTCCTCTCCCTGAATTACTAGTAACGGGGGTTAATTTGCCAAAACTGGAGAGTTTAAAATCTGGTGCAGCTGTGCATGGTAGCCAATCAGCTTCTACCTTCAGCTTGTTTAATTAGGCCGGGTTTACACTGGTACAACAAACGCTCCGACATTGGGAGCTCATGTTGCATGATGTGTGAAAATCAATGTTTCCCTATGGGAGCCGTCTTAACTGGTCCGACACAAGTCGGCCCGACTTTGAAAATGCTCCCTGTACTACTTTGGTCCTACTTCAGCCCATTGAATATCATTGAAGTCGGATCAAAGTTGGATCACCGTCTTGCATGATCCGACTTTGGCATGCGACTTGTGCTCTGATCATCTTGAGGCCGAACTCCACACCAAAAAAACACGCCATGGGTTCCCCCTCCAAGAGAATACCAGGCCCTTCGGGCTGGTATGGATTTTAAGGGGAACCCCCTACACCGAAAAAATGGCACGGGGGTCCCCCCAAAATCCATACCAGACCCTTATCCGAGCATGCATGGGGCGGGGTCACTGTGTGATGTCATCCAGAGGCCCTGCCCCTTATGGCATTACCGCGCCAGGCCTCCAGTGACCCCGCCCCATGGAACCATGCCGGACCTAGAAGCAGTTACTAGGTGGAGCCAGGCCCGGATTTACTCCCTTTGCCGCCCCAAGGTCGGGTTCTTCAATGCAGCCCCCCCCGCCAAAAATAACCTGAAAGTACTTGTGATTTGCATATTGTGTTATTGGCAGCTGCATTAGTTATTTTTTTCCAGGCTTTTCCTTACTTTATTTTAACTTGATATTCCTGGCAGTGAAACACTTCCTTACCTCGGGGGACAGCACGCAAGCGCAAAACAATCTATGACGCAGCATTGTTAAGAAAATTATCAGGACTACAAAACACCTCCCTCTATCACATCTGCATAACATAGGGGGAGGTGTTCTATAGCTCACAGACTACAACAGAAAAAGGTGAACCAACTTCTGAGATAAAAAGCCCCCCCATGAGATCGAGTGATATAGATAGAATGAAAATATATGTAGATAGATAGTAGAATAGGCTTTCGAATTACTTCCAATGGAGGATGAGGACAAGGTGTAATAGGGCAACTGTATTGTCTTCACCATGCTCTGTTAGAAGTCCTCAGAGTGCCTAATTTTAATCTTCAGCGCCGGACTTCACCGACTACTCCGATCACCGCTCCTCGGTCATTCCTCTGCCAGCCACCCCGCACGCACCGCCCGGGGATCTCCCTCTCTCTCCTCTGACACTTCAGTCCCACCAGGCAGCTCAGTGTGAGCGCTGAACTCCCCCCCCCCCCCCAGCGCTGCCTCTTGCAGTACTGATTGCAGCCCCTAGATGACAGCGGGTGGGAAGGCAGTAAGAAGAGGGCAAGTCCCAGTGTGGGGTCACCAGAGGGCACATATCAGGACACATTCCAGTGGCAGCGTATTAAAGCCCCCCGGGAAACTCTGGCAGAGAAGCCGCATATCAGGACACATTCCAGTGGCAGCGTATTAAAGCCCCCCCGGAAACTCTGGCAGAGAAGCCGCAATCAGAAAAAAACTGTCACAACACACTGCAGGAACTCTGCAATCCTCCAGATCACTCAGCATGCCGCACTCTGCGCCGCCCTTGCACCCGCTTGCCCCCCCGAGGCCTGGCCTCTGTGGCCTTGTCTGAAATCTGGCCCTGGGTGGAGCCATGCCAGATCTAGAAGCAGTTACTAGGTGGAGCCAAGCCTGATCTAGAAGCAGAAATTAGGTGGAGCCATGCCGGCTCTAGAACCAGTAACTAGGTGGAGCCAACCGGCTCTAGAACCAGTTGCTAGGTGGAGCCAAGCCTGATCTAGAAGCAGAAACTAGGTAGAGCAATGCCAGCTCTAGAACCAGTAACTAGGTGGAGCCAAGCCGGCTCTAGAAGCAGTTACTAGGTGGAGCCAAGCCGGCTCTAGAAGCAGTTACTAGGTGGAGCCAAGCCGGCTCTAGAAGCAGTTACTAGGTGGAGCCAACCGGCTCTAGAACCAGTAACTAGGTGGAGCCCAGCCGTCTCTAGAAGCAGTTACTAGGTGGAGCCAAGCCGGCTCTAGAAGCAGTTACTAGGTGGAGCCAAGCCTGATCTAGAAGCAGTTACTAGGTGGAGCCAAGCCGGCTCTAGAAGCAGTTACTAGGTGGAGCCAAGCCTGATCTAGAAGCAGAAACTAGGTGGAGCCATGCCGGCTCTAGAACCAGTAACTAGGTGGAGCCAACCAGCTCTAGAACCAGTAACCAGGTGGAGCCAAGCCGGCTCAAGAAGCAGTTACTAGGTGGAGCCAACCGGCTCTAGAACCAGTAACTAGGTGGAGCCATGCCTGAACAAAGATGGCGCTGGAAAGCAGATGAAGGCATTATTGGGGGGTGGGGCTAGGGTAATAAAAACCTAGAAGTGTTATACTTGGCATGCACATTGCACATACGTGATATCGGATGCAAGGTCCACTTTGAGAGTATTTTTTCTTTGATTTTTTATGATCATCATCATCAATATAATATAAAATAATACTAATAAATAAGAAGATATAATAAAACATAAAATAAAATATAATATAAAAATACATAAATAAAATATAAAATAAAATAAAATCATAATAATATAAATAAAAATATATAGTTTATATTAATAAAAAATAAAATCATAATAAAAATGAAATAAAAACACAAATAAAACATAATAAAAAAATAATAAAATCAAATAAAAATAATAAAAAATTATACATAAAAAAAAAAAAAAAAAAAAAAAAAAAAAAATTATATATATATATATATATATATATATATATATATATATATAATATATATATATATATATATATATATAATATAACATCCTAATTAAAAAAATATATATTAATACAAATATTAATAAAATAAAATATAATAATAAAAAATGTATTATTTTAATTATTAGTAGTAACTATCGCGGATACAAAGACCAATACAAAATCGGATTCCGGTGGAATGATATTATCGATCTGGAAAGGGTCGGTTGGCCTCTTTTTTATGCCGGTCAGCACTGTGTCGGCAGTCAGGATTACATTTTCGGCAGCAGTCTATCTATATTTCATAGGGAGCGTCGTGCGCAGAACACCAGCCTGTGCTCCCAGCTGTGCTGACCTGGATTTTACGTTGAAGACTGCCGCACATCACACAAATAACCGCATCAGATGGCATTAGACGGCTTTCGGAGCACTGAAATAAACCAGTTACCGCAAGCGCGCAGATTGTTTGGGGTAATATACAAAGACATCAGAGGAGATTCTAGCTTTAAAGCCGTATTATACCCAAAATGTCATATTGCAGCTTACCAATCATTAGATGTGGCGGCTGCATTCGTTTCCTTTTTTTAGGTTTCTTCTCCCCCACCAGTAACACACCTCCAGTATTTAAAGTGCCTCCGATCTGGATGAAGGAGCACAGGAGCCACAGCAACAGTGATGGAGAACCTCGGCACCCCACATGTTTTGGAACTACATTCCCCATGATGCTCCACTACACGGCAGAGTGCTTGAGAATCATGGGAAATGTAGTTCCAAAACATCTGGGGTGCCTAAAGAAAACCAATGCAACCGTCCCATCTAAGAATTGGTAAGCTGCGATATAATAAATGTTTGCTTTTAGGTTGAATACTGATAAAGCCCCCCTCTGGGAGCTGCATTCGTTTTTTTTTTCCCTTTTAATTTCCACCTGGTGATCCTGCCAGTAACACACACTTCCTGTCTTCGGCTGGCCATACATTATACAATTTCCTTATTAGATTTACCTTTCATTATGTAGTACAAAGGCCGGCCTGATTGCATACAAAAAACTGGAAGTGTTTAGGTGTGACCTCCTAATATATGGTTTTTATTAAAGCTAAAGAAAATTTGTATAATGTATGGACAGCCCTTAGGCCCCTTTCAGACTGGGGCGGGAGCTGCGGTGGCGGTATATCGCGGCGCTATACTGCCGGAATTGCAGCGGGAATCGGCCGATAGCAGTGCGGTATTAACCCCCGCTAGCGGCCAATAAAGGATTAATACCGCCCCAATGCGCCTCTGCAGAGGCACATGGCGGGCGGTATTGCCGCGGTTTCCCATTGTTTTAAATGGGAAGGAGTGGTGAAGGAGCGGTGAAGGAGCGGTATACATGCCGCTCCTCTCACCGCTCCAAAGATGCTGCTGACAGGAGATTTTTTTTCTCTCCCGCCAGCGCATCGCCTCAGTGTGAAAGCCCTCGGGCTTTCACATTGAGGTTGCTGGGCAGGAGTTTTTCAGGCGGTATAACAGCGCTATTTTTAGCGCTGTACCGCCTGAAAAACTCCTCAGTGTGAAAGGGGTCTTAGGGTGGCAGGATCAACAAGTAGGAGGCAGTTGTGAGCAGGAGAATAAAGTATATACCAAGCATGTCCTGCCAGACATCAATACATTGCTAGTCGATTTGCAAAAATACAGTGCCATCTAGTTTAACCTATATTAAAAAATATAATAAATAGAAAACCTCTATATACAGAAACCTAAAGCTAGAGGAAAGAGAAAAGGAAAAAATAAATAAATAATCAAACAAACACACCCTTAAAAAAGAGGGAAACTTTTTTTTTTTTTTTTTTTTATGGAAATAGTGTAAATAAATAAAATAAAAATGTAATATATATATATATATATTACATTTTTATTTTATTATACATACATATACACACAAAGCCAGGAGGAAAGAGATGATTTTTTTAAAAACACTTTTAAAAAAAGGGAAACAGTGTTAAAAAATAAAAATAAATTATATTGTGTGTGTAATTTACATCTCTATACACACACACTAATATATATATATATATATACACACACACACACACACACACACATTATTACCAAAAGTATTGGGACACCTGCCTTTACATGCACATGAACTTTAATGGCATCTTAGTCTATAGGGTTCAATACTGAGTTGGCCCCACCCTCAGCTTTAATATATATATAAATAATTTGATTAAGAAAATAATAATAATAATAATATTGCATGTCCAAGCACAAGACACATTGCAATTTAATGCCATCAATGACGGGCTCACAGATTTCCCCAGAAGTCTGCACTAAACTACAAGTCAGATTACGGGCATTTCCTGCAACAAAAATATCATTTTTGTAGAGATACTCCTAGAAGGAAATTGCTTTTAAATGGGAAGCAGACCCTGCCACTTTCCAAAAAAAAAAGGTAGGGATCTGCAACAAAGTTTAAAATCCCTGCAATGTACAGAGATCCCCCAGAGGGGAAGATTTGCTTCTCTCAAAGTGGAATTACTTTAAAGCCAATAGTATTGGAAGTTTTTAAAATTGATGTGCAAAAAAACTTCAGACAAATTTGAGGGGGGTAAAAAAAATTAAAAAGAAAAAAGGAAGATACACACACACACAATAATAAATTCTTAGCATGTATTAATATGTATATTTTTTATTATAAAAGAAAAAAAAACATATACATATATATTTTAAATAATAAAATGCATATTAATAATTATCTCTCCCTCCAACATTCCCCCCCCCCCCTTTTAGATATATTTTTTTTTAACTAAAAAAAATAACCAATACATATATTTATTAATATTAAAACACATATTATTAAATAAATGATATATACACAGACATTATTATTAAAGGGTCACTAAAGGAAAAAAATGTTTTTGCTGAAATGACTGTTTACAGGGTATAGAGACATAAAAGTTAACTGATTCCTTTTCAAAATGATTAAAAATAGATAAAAATCAATCATATAATGTGTCTGCAGTTTAGTTTCACTTTTGAACTGGCTTCGTGTTTCTGTGAGGTAGAAATAGACACACAGAACAAAAACAAACAAATCCAGGGCAGTGTTTTGTTTTTAAAATGAATCTGGGAAGTTTTAGACACACAGTAATGACAGCTCAGACCACCGTGAGAAAGCTCCCAGCACTGTGGTTATAAGGAAACAGACAAGCAGGAAGTGTGGAGAACAGAGCAGGATTACAGCAACTCCAAAGCAAAAACGAACAATAAGGACATGAAACCAGTACTGCAGTAAGGTAAAGGAAGCTATTTAACAAAAAAAATAAAAATTTCCTTTAGTGATACTTTAAGGATTTATCTGGAACCAACAATTTGCACAGCGCTTTACAACTTGAAGGGCAGACAGTACAGTTATAATACAATCTGATACAGGAGGGATTAGAGGGCTCCGCTCTTTAGACCTTACAATCTATTCTAGGAGATATGTATAATATTTTTTTATATATACAAAAAATAAATTCTGGGTAATATACACACCCAATAAGAATAAATCTCTAAAATTAATGAGTGAAATACCCCAAAACTGATGTGTAGGTCTTGAGCCATACACTATACAATCATTCAACAATTTAAAATAATAATAATAATAATAAATTATTATTGTCTACCCGATCCACCACATGCCGACCCCTGGCACCATGGAGACAACAAACAATTCTATTAAGGCGAAGTCCCCAAGTCGCAGGACAAGTTGCACAAAGTGTAAAAGGGGACTTAGGCTGCATTCACACCTGAGCGTAGCGTTTTTAGTTGTTTTTTTCCGGCGTTTTGCCACGCGTTTGCATACAGCGTTGTTCGATGTTTTTTTTTATTTTAGCCAATAGGAGAAATCTCTTTCATCACTTGTTGCTCTGTCTGTAGATGTTTTTATCTTCTGTCTGGGTGAAATGTTCTGTTGACTACAGCGACAAAACGCCCGTAGAAACGCTTGTTGTCGCGCTAGACGTTTGAATCGAGCGTTTCCATTACTTTCTATGGGAATAGAAACGTTCTAAAACACCCAAATGCGCCCGATTCGCGTGACAAAAAAGGGTCCGGAACTTGTTTGAGCTTCAGGCGTTCGGCGTCAGGCGTTTTGGAGTGGAGATGTGAACCGTCTCCATTGAGAATAATGGATTTTTTCACCTCTAGCGTTTTATAGCTTCAGGCAACAAAACGCTCAGGTGTGAATGCAGCCTTATCGCTGCCACCTCTGGGTTTGCTACCACCACATCTTCACCCAATTTGGCAAATTAGTTTGGGGGGGCTCAAAAGGACTTGTGACCCCCCCCCCCTCTAACTACAGCGACCCGTCCTCAGGGCCGGATTTGTTCTCCCTGCCGCCCCAAGGCCACGTTTCGCAATGCACCCCCACCCCCTCCCCGCCAACCGAATCACCCCTCCAAATCAACGGAGAATGGCAACTGGATGGCAGGGGCGGCACGGTTAGTTCAAATAGCGCCCAGAGGCGATTCAGTTCGCATGTGCCGCGCTATACAAGTTTTCATTCATTCAAATATTTTTTGTTTCTTTTTCTTTTATACTTTTTTATCACTTTTTTTATTTATTTTTATTTGTATCCTGTCGTTTATTTTTTTATTATTTTCTTATTATTTTTAATATTATTTTTCTTATTCTTTACTTTTTAATTACATTTTTATTTTTTATTTTATTTAATTATTATTTTTTATTAAAAAAAAAAAAAAATCACTCAACTTTATTGCTATCACACAGGAGAAAACAATTCCCTGTGTGATAGCAATTGGAGATGACAAGTTCTATTGACCCTGTCACCTCCAAAACAGGAGTCCTAGCACTGTGCTAGAACTCCTGTCACAGCTGAGATGGGAAGAGCACTGCTCACCCCTCTCACTGTGTACATCGGGGGAGGGACAGGAGACAGACTTGGCGGCCGGTGGGAGAACAGAGTCCCGAAGACAGAGCCAGCAGAGAGAGGTATGTGGGGGGCAGCACACATTTTACAAGTGATTTCGGCGACATCGTCACAATCACTTGTTAATGAGCGGGCAGATTCCCCCACACTACATTTAGTCCTGCTAGAAAGCAACTTACCACCCTTAACTGTATGTTCCAGCCGTCGGAGGACTCCATGCCGCTGCCGCCCCTCTGTGCCCTGCCGCCCCTCTGTGCCCTGCCGCCCCGAGGCCTGGCCTTGGTGGCCTTGTGGGAAATCTGGCCCTGCCCGTCCTCCTACCTGACTGTCCTCAATTCCAACCCATTCCATCCAAACCCAACTCAACCAAACCCAACCCATCCCCACCCTAACCCATGTGCCGCATTCTCAGAGAGCAGAAGGTTGCTTCTCAGGGTTGCAGTTTGTTCCTTCAGATCTCTAATGTGAGTTTCCAGGAGGTCCCCTCTGCAGCACACCGATGAAAAACCAACAACCTCACCGACCCTCATCATCCCTCACCGACCCTCATCATCCCTCACCGACCCTCATCATCCCTCACCGACCCTCATCATCCCTCACCGACCCTCATCATCCCTCACCGACCCTCATCATCCCTCACCGATCCTCATCATCCCTCACCGACCCTCATCATCCCTCACCGATCCTCATCATCCCTCACCGACCCTCATCATCCCTCACCGACCCTCATTATCCCTCACCGACCCTCATCATCCCTCACCGACCCTCATCATCCCTCACCGACCCTCATCATCCCTCACCGACCCTCATCATCCCTCACCGACCCTCATCATCCCTCACCGACCCTCATCATCCATCTACAATAATTCTATCCTATTCATATACAAGGAGAGGAGGAAAATGTTACTTACAGGTGAGAAGACGCCTTGTGTTCCTCAATGTGATCAGATCAGGTGTGAGATGAAGAGCAATCTACAATCTCCCCATCCCACCTGAGAACCAAGTGGCGGTGCGTGTATAGAGGGCGCTGGAGCGCCGCCCCCTCTGGCTACCGCACACTCCACTGACAATATACATAGATTCATGCATTGCACTGCATGAATCTATGTATTGCCGCCGAATATTCAGATGGCCGGCCCCCTGGTGAGCGCCGGCCATCTGAATAACTGCGGCTGCGGAAGTGCGTATGAGAGCCAGTGGCTTTCCGATTACAGCCCTCAGGCTGTAGTCGGCTTCCGGTTCTTATCATCGGGACGCACAGGGGGTGCGTTCCTTGCATAAGAGTGACAGGCGTCTCAGCCAATCAGGTTACGGGTAACCTGATTGGCTGAAGCGTCAACGAGGGCGGAAGAAGAAGCACGGCTGACCCCAGGTAAGTGCGGGGGGCATTATGGCTACAATTGCTGGGCACAGTGGTGACGATTGCTGGGCACAGTGGTGATGATTGCTGGGCACAGTGGTGACAATTGATGGCACAGTAGTAACAATTGCTGGGCACAGTGGTGACAATTTATAGGCACAATGGCTACAATTGCTGGGCACAGTGGTGACAATTGCTGGGCACAGTGGTGACGATTGCTGGGCACAGTGGTGACGATTTATAGGCACAATGGCTACAATTGCTGGGCACAGTGGTGACGATTGCTGGGCACAGTGGTGACGATTTATAGGCACAATGACTACAATTGCTGGGCACAGTGGTGACGATTGCTGGGCACAGTGGTGACAATTTATAGGCACAATGGCTACAATTGCTGGGCACAGTGGTGATAATTGCTGGGCACAGTGGTGACGATTGCTGGGCACAGTGGTGACAATTGATGGCAAAGTGGCGACAATTGATGGCACAGTGGCTGCGTTTGATGGCATGGAAAAGTGGTGACAATTGATGGCACAGTGGCTGCGTTTGATGGGCACAGTGGCTGCGTTTGATGGGCACAGTGGCTGTGTTTGATGGGCACAGTGGCTACGTTTGATGGGCACAGTGAGCCTGCAATTGTTTTTTTGTTTTTTTTGGGCCCCCCCAAAAATTTTGATCACCAGCCGCCACTGGAACCGATAACGAGTCTTCTCTTCATCAGAGAGCCAAAACAAAGAAAAAGTGCAGGAGAAGAAAAAATTGCTTTAGACCCCTTTCACACTGAGGAGTTTTTCAGGCTGTACAGCGCTAAAAATAGCGCTGCTATACCGTCTGAAAAACTCCTTCACTGCATATTCAATGTGAAAGGCCGAGGGCTTTC
Organism: Rana kukunoris; assembly: GCA_029574335.1. NCBI lineage: Eukaryota > Metazoa > Chordata > Amphibia > Anura > Ranidae > Rana > Rana kukunoris. The sequence goes on from JAJQKJ010002174.1 coordinate 110,525, forward strand.
ACACTGAGGCGATGCGCTGGCAGGATAGAAAAAAATCTCCTGTCAGCAGCATCTTTGGAGCGGTGAGAGGAGCAGCGTGTATACCGCTCCTTCACCGCTCCTTCCCATTGAAAACAATGGGAAACCGCGGCAATACCGGCCGCAATGCGCCTCATTTTGCAGAAATGCAGGGAATTTTTTAAACATGGTTTCCTATGGAACATGTTCACGTCAATGCTTTTTTTGTGCCTCTGCCTTTTTGGAAAGGGGCGGGGACTTTTTTTCCTGCAAAAAGCAGCGTTTTGCATGTAATAGAACTCAATGGACCAGCATCCAAAACGCAAGTAACGCGATTTTGCCACGATCTGCGTTTTTTTTTTTTTTAAACCTGTTTATAGCTGGTTGTTATAGGAAATGTAAAAAAAAATAAAAATGCTGGCTAAAAAAAAAAAAAACGCAAATCGCGGTAAAAACGTGTTTTTTTTACCGTGATTTTGCCGCGATTTTCGTTTTTTTTTTTTTTAAGTCAGCAATTTTTTATTGTATTTTTCTTTTTTTTTTTTTTTTAGCCAGCAATTTTTATTATTCTACATTTCCTTTAACAACCAGCTATAAACAGGTTAAAAAAAACGCAAATAGCAGCAAAATCACGGTAAAATCGCGCTACTTGCGTTTTGGATGCGGGTCCAATGAATTCTATTACATGCAAAACGCTGCTTTTTGCAGGAAAGAAATGGCGCCACACCGATCCTCAAAAGTAGTTTCTGTACTACTTTTGGCGACTTCCGGGTTGCAATTGTAGCAACCTGCACAGATGTCTCTGAAATCGCCAAAGTCAGGACCCCCCCACCCCCCCCGAAGTCAGGACTTGCACGCCGGTATGAAATCGTGCAAATTCAGCTGAACTCAATCCCGCTGTCAGCGTGAACCTAAGCTAAAAGCTCATAGTAAAGAGAAACACATGTAATGCATGTAAAATCGCAGTGCCTGTGCAGGAGCTGCAAGAAAATCGCATGGCCACCATAACCAATGCGATTTCCCTGCGAGCCGTGTTTTTATTTTTTCTGCATCATAAACGCATGGAAAGTCGGTTATATGATTTTCAATGGCATAGTTCACACCAGTGCGTTCCAGTTCCAGAACAAGAAAAAGGTAGAACATGCTGCATTTTCCCTGCACTGGATCGTACTGGAATCCGGGGGCGGACTGACAAGTCATGGGGCCCCCCTGGCAATAGGAGATTATGGGCCCCCTAGTGGCATGCCCCAAGTGCCCGAATGGTCAATCCGCCCATGACTGGAATGCTATAAAACGCATCAAGAACACACTGGAACGCAGGGCCGATCCCAGGGTCACAGACGCCTGGGTGCAGAAATATTTCTGGCGCCCCCACATGGGCGTGGTCATCTTACTAACTCCTCCCCTTTACAAATGGTTCTATGGCTATGGTACGGGGACAGCGGGAGGTATGCGCTCTTGTCAGTTGCCAGCGGAGAGAACAAGCGGTATGGGGAACCGGAGCATCCGCTACATGCGCTCCGCCTCTGGACATAGACGAGAAGGAGGGAGGGGAGCACTCTGGAGCTTCGACCCAATAACCTCTGCGGCGCCTGGGTGCGGAGCACCCCGCACACCCTGCCTAGGATCGGCCCTGCTGGAACGCACCTAAACACGTTAAAAACGCACTGGAACACACATGTTCTTATTCAGGCTGGGTTCACACCAATGCGAATTGGATGTGGATTTCCTTGCATCCAATTCGCATGACGGGAGATATGTGAACCGGGTCTCGTATCTTCGCTGCGGCTGCGGGATGGCTTGCGTCTTTGGTTCGGTTTCAGGGCCAAATTCAGGCAAAGATTTGTTCTTGTGCGATCCGCGATCGTTTCCAGCGTGGACTCAGCCTCAAGGTTAAAAAAAAAGCACAGGACTGCATCAAAAACGCACCCAAAACGCACTGGAACGCATCAAAAGCGCGCATGCAGAAAAGCGTCTGGAACACCAGCAGCCCAGTTTGCCACTCCTGTGAAAATCAATCTGTGGTGGGTCACTTTTCAGACGTGAGGTGAGATGTCTCCTCCTCATTGCCTGTTTTAGGATCCTTTCACACCGTAAAGTGTGTTTTAAAAAATGCACTGTGATTTATTTATTTTTGTTCACCTTCACTAAGCATTATTTGTAAAACAGACTGTTTTGTCTCTTGTATTTATATGCATTTAAATGCATTTGTACTAAAAAAATGTTACAAATGCTTTAAATGTATCATTTTTATTTTCATAGTTTATCCTATTAGAAGAATTTGCAGCCATCCAACAGAAAAATAGTTGTTTTCTTTTTCAACTTAGATTTCTAGGTGGCCATCTAGTGTCCAAATATGAGATTACATCATGTTGTTGTTTCCAATGGACACAAATTCATTGTTCTTCCTTGTTTGGGTGCAGGTTTTATTTTACTTTACAGTTATTTTATAGACACCATAATAGAGGTTATTGTTTTTATTTACACTATATGTGTCTTATCATTGCAGTACATGTACCCTCCGGTACTCTCCCCCCCCCACCTGTACTCCCATGTACCCCCCCCCCCTGTACTCCATGGTACCCCCCCACCTGTGTACTCACCCCCCACCTGTACCCCCCCCCCCCCACCTGTACTCCAACCGTAACCCCCCCCACCTGTACTCCCCACCTGTACTCCAATGTACCTCCGTACCCCACCTGTACTCTGTACATGTAAACCCCCCCCACCTGTACTCCCATGTACCCCCCCCCCACCTGTACTCTCATGTACCCCCCCACCTGTACTCCAATGTACCACCCCCCCCCACCTGTACTCTCATGTACCCCCCCCCCTGTACTCCAATGTACCCCCCCACCTGTACTCCCATGTACCCCCCCCCCCACCTGTACTCCCATGTACCCCCCCCACCTGTACTTACCCCCCATGTACCTTCCCCCCCAACCTGTACTCTCTCATGTACCCCCCCACCTGTACTCCAATGTACCCCCCCCCACCTGTACTCTCATGTACCCCCCCACCTGGTACTCCAATGTACCCCCCCCCCCCCCACCTGTACTCTCATGTACCACCCCCACCTGTACTCCAATGTACCCCCCCCCCACCTGTACTCTCATGTACCCCCCCACCTGTACTCCAATGTACCCCCCCCCCCACCTGTACTCCCATGTACCTTCCCCCCCACCTGTACTCCCATGTACCTTCCCCCCACCTGTACTCCCATGTACCTTCCCCCCCACCTGTACTCCTCCCATGTACCTTCCCCCCCCACCTGTACTCCATGTACCTTCCCCCCCCAACTGTACTCCCATGTACCCCCACCTGTACTCCAATGTACCCTTCCCCCTCACCCTTGTACTCCCATTCCCCCTTCCCCACCTGTACTCCCATGTACCCCCCCCACCTGTACTCCCCATTACCCCCTTCCCCCACCTGTACTCCCATTCCCCCTTCCCCCACCTGTACTCCCATGTACCGCCCCCCACCTGTACTCCCATGTACCCTTCCCCCTCCCCCTGTACTCCCATGTACCTTTCCCCCCCACCTGTACTCCCATGTACCCCCCCCCCCCACCTGTACTCCCATGTACCTTTCCCCCCACCTGTACTCCCATGTACTTTCCCCCCCACCTGTACTCCCATGTACCTTCCCCCCCCCACCTGTACTCCCATGTACCTTCCCCCCCACCTGTACTCCCATGTACCTCCCCCCCACCTGTACTCCCATGTACCTCCCCCCCACCTGTACTCCCATGTACTTCCCCCCCACCTGTACACTCCCCATGTACCTTCCCCCCCACCTGTACTCCCATGTATCTTCCCCCCCCCCACCTGTACTCCCGTGTACCTTCCCCCCCATCTGTACTCCCTTGTACCTTCCCCCCCCACCTGTACTCCCATGTACCTCCCCCCCCACCTGTACTCCCATGTACCTTCCCCCCACCTGTACTCCCATGTACCTTCCCCCCCACCTGTACTCCCATGTACCTTCCCCCCCATCTGTACTCCCATGTACCTTCCCCCCCACCTGTACTCCTCCCATGTACCTTCCCACCCACCTGTACTCCCATGTACCTTCCCCCCCACCTGTACTCCCATGTATCTTCCCCCCCCCACCTGTACTCCCCGTGTACCTTCCCCCCCCCCATCTGTACTCCCTTGTACCTTCCCCCCCACCTGTACTCCCATGTACCTTCCCCCCCACCTGTACTCCAATGTACCCTTCCCCCTCCCCTTGTACTCCCATTCCCCCTTCCCCACCTGTACTCCCATGTACCCTACCCCCCCCCCCACCTGTACTCCCATTCCCCCTTCCCCCACCTGTACTCCCATTCCCCCCTTCCCCCCCACTGTACTCCCATGTACCAGCCCCCCCACCTGTACTCCCATGTACCCTTCCCCCCTCCCCCTGTACTCCCATGTACCTTTCCCCCCCACCTGTACTCCCATGTACCCCCCCCCCCACCTGTACTCTCCATGTACCTTACCCCCCCACCTGTACTCCCATGTACTTTCCCCCCCACCTGTACTCCTATGTACCTTCCCCCCCACCTGTACTCCCATGTACCTTCCCCCCCCACCTGTACTCCCATGTACCTCCCCCCCACCTGTACTCCCATGTACCTCCCCCCCCACCTGTACTCCCATGTACTTTCCCCCCACCTGTACTCCCATGTACCTTCCCCCCCACCTGTACTCCCATGTACCTTCCCCCCACCTGTACTCCCATGTATCTTCCCCCCCCCCACCTGTACTCCCGTGTACCTTCCCCCCCATCTGTACTCCCTTGTACCTTCCCCCCCACCTGTACTCCCATGTACCTTCCCCCCCACCTGTACTCCCATGTACCTTCCCCCCCATCTGTACTCCCATGTACCTTCCCCCCCACCTGTACTCCCATGTACCTTCCCACCCCACCTGTACTCCCATGTACCTTCCCCCCCACCTGTACTCCCATGTATCTTCCCCCCCCCACCTGTACTCCCGTGTACCTTCCCCCCCATCTGTACTCCCTTGTACCTTCCCCCCCACCTGTACTCCCATGTACCTTCCCCCCCACCTGTACTCCCATGTACCTTCCCCCCACCTGTACTCCCATTTACCTCCCCCCCACCTGTACTCCCATGTACCTTCCCCCCCATCTGTACTCCCATGTACCTTCCCCCCACCTGTACTCCCATGTACCTTCCCCCCCCACCTGTATTCCCATGTACCCGCCCCCCACCTGTACTCCAATGTACCCTTCCCCCTCCCCCTGTACTCCCATGTATCTCCCCCCCCCCCCACCCTGTACTACTCCCGTGTACCTTCCCCCCCATCTGTACTCCCTTGTACCTTCCCCCCCACCTGTACTCCCATGTACCTGCTCCCCCCCACCCTGTACTCCCATGTACCTTCCCCCCCACCTGTACTCCCATTTACCTTCCCCCCCACCTGTACTCCCATGTACCTTCCCCCCCATCTGTACTCCCATGTACCTTCCCCCCCACCTGTACTCCCATGTACCTTCCCCCCCACCTGTACCCCATGTACCTTCCCCCCCACCTGTATTCCCATGTACCGCCCCCCGCCTGTACTCCAATGTACCCTTCCCCCTCCCCCTGTACTCCCATGTATCTTCCCCCCCCCCACCTGTACTCCCCGTGTACCTTCCCCCCCATCTGTACTCCCTTTGTACCTTCCCCCCCACCTGTAACTCCCATGTACCATTCCCCCCCACCTGTACTCCCATGTACCTTCCCTTCCCCTCCACCTGTACTCCCATGTACCTTCCCCCCCCACCTGTACTCCCCTTTACCTTCCCCCCCCACCTGTACTCCCATGTACCTCCCCCCCCCACCCCCACCTGTACTCCCATGTACCTTCCCCCCCATCTGTACTCCCATGTACCTTCCCCCCCACCTGTACCTCCCATGTACCTTCCCCCCCCACCTGTATTCCCATGTACCGCCCCCCGCCTGTACTCCAATGTACCCTTCCCCCTCCCCCTGTACTCCCATCTACCTTCCCCCCCACCTGTACTCCCATGTACCTTCTCCCCCCCCACCTGTAACCTCCCATGTACCTTCCCCCCACCTGTACTTCCCATGTACTTCCCCTTTGTTCTGGTGTTTGTACTGTTTTCCCCACCTGTACTCCCATGTACCTTCCCCCCCACCCTGTACTGCCCATGTACCTTCCCCCCACCTGTACTCCCATGTACTTTCCCCCCACCCTGTACTCCCATGTACCTCCCCCCCACCTGTAATCTCCCATGTACCTTCCCCCCCCCACCTGTACTCCCATGTACCTTCCCCCCCACCTGTACTCCCATGTACCTTCCCCCCCACCTTACTCCCATGTACCTTCCCCCCCACCTGTACTCCCATGTACCTTCCCCCCCACCTGTATTCCCATGTACCAGCCCCCCACACCTGTACTCCAATGTACCCTTACCCCCTCCCCCTGTACTCCCATGTATCTCCCCCCCCCCCACCCTGTACTCCCGTGTACCTTCCCCCCCATCTGTACTCCCCTTGTACCTTCCCCCCCACCTGTACTCCCATGTACCTTCCCACCCACCTGTACTCCCATGTACCTTCCCCCCCCCACCTGTACTCCCATGTATCTTCCCACCCCCACCTGTACTCCCCGTGTACCTTCCCCCCCATCTGTACTCCCTTGTACTTCCCTCCCCCTTCCCCCCCACCCTGTACTCCCTGTACCTTCCCCCCCACCTGTACTCCCATGTACCTTCCCCCCACTGTACTCCCATTTACCTTCCCCCCCACCCTGTACTCCCATGTACCTTCCCCCCACCTGTACTCCCATGTACCATTCCCCTCCCCCCCACCTGTACTCCCATGTACCCTTCCCCCCCACGTAAATCCCATGTACCTTCCCCCCCACCTGTATTCCCATGTACCCGCCCCCCACCTGTACTCCAATGTACCCTTCCCCCCTCCCCCTGTACTCCCATGTATCTTCCCCCCCCCACTGTACTCCCCCGGTACCTTCCCCCCCATCTGTACTCCCTTGTACCTTCCCCCCCACCTGTACTTCCCATGTACCTTCCCCCCCCACCTGTACTCCCATGTACCTTCCCCCCCACCTGTACTTCCCATTTACCTTCCCCCCCACCTGTACTCCCATGTACCTTCCCCCCCATCTGTACTCCCATGTACCTTCCCCCCCCCACCTGTACTCCCATGTACCTTCCCCCCCCACCTGTATTCCCATGTACCGCCCCCCCGCCTGTACTCCAATGTACCCTTCCCCCTCCCCCTGTACTCCCATCTACCTCCCCCCCACCTGTACTCCCATGTACCTTCCCCCCCACCTGTAACTCCCCATGTACCTTCCCCCCACCTGTACTCCCATGTACCTTCCCCCCCATCTGTACTCCCATGTACCTTCCCCCCCACCTGTACTCCCATGTACCTTCCCACCCACCTGGTACTCCCTATGTACCTTCCCCCCCCACCCTGTACTCCCATGTATCTTCCCCCCCCCACCTGTACTCTCCCGTGTACCTTCCCCCCCCATCTGTACTCCCTTGTACCTTCCCCCCCACCTGTACTCCCATGTACCTTCCCCCCCACCTGTACTCCCATGTACCTTCCCCCCACCTGTACTCCCATTTACCTCCCCCCCCACCTGTACTGTCCCATGTACCTTCCCCCCCATCTGTACTTCCCATGTACCTTCCCCCCACCACCTGTATTTCCCATGTACCATACCCCCAGCCCCCCACCTGTACTCCCAATGTACCCTTCCCCCCCTCCCCCTGTACTCCCCATGTACTTCCCCCCCCCCACCTGTACTTCCCGTGTACCTTCCCCCCCCACTGTACGCACCTTTCCCCCAGTACTCCGTACCCCCCCCCACCTGTACTCTTTCCCCCCCACTGTACTCTCCTTCCCCCCACCGTAACTCCCATGTACCTTCCCCCCCACCTGTATCCCATGTTTACCTTCCCCCCCCCACCTGTACTCCCATGTACCTTCCCCCCCATCTGTACTT